>OVAQ01001364.1:0-18510 GCA_900406345.1 Erysimum cheiri
ATACTATACACATTTAATTTCTCAACTACTATCGAAACTAATTAAATACAATAAATTTTCTATACAAACACAATCTGAGATAAAAAAAAAATATATATATGCTATAGTGGAGGAAATACGTAGGAAATAAAAATTATAAAATACAAAGCAATTACTTCTAAACAACGTNAGGCAATCGGCTTATAAATATAAAAATAAAAGGTTGCTTGCTTATAAACGCAAATGGCATTACATCATACCACTAGAGTTCAATTTAAACTTCCAACGACCTTTTTTCTGTTTTATTTTCTTTTGTTTTATATGCATTTGCAGTTCTATCATGCTTTTTTCCTCCCTTCAAAAGTAATTCTATTTCGAAACATTTTATTAGCGAAAGACGAGTAGAACTTGATCACGTTGGATTTAATCTAAAATCTGATTAGCTGTCGAGTAATTACTTTTAAAATTAAATTCTATTGCCATTATAAGATCATGTGAGAATGTGGGTAAAAGAAATTACTAATTATATTCTAGAAGTAATAATATCAATCATTTCGGATGTAGTAGTAGTAGGTAGCGTCAGAAAATTCTGCTACAACAAAAGGGGTATAATCGTCAATTTGATAAAATAACACGGTTAGGTTCGTCGCTGACGTGTCGAGTTCTTAGATAACCTTTTGAATGAAAAAAACACGCAGTTTCGATCCACAAGGCAACGCTTTGTGACCAAACAGTCTTTTGTTTTGTTTTTGTTTTTTTTAATTATTTTTTTAAAAAAGAGAAACCGAATTTTAATAAAAAGAAGAGAAAGAAAGAAAATACACAAAGCAACTTCTTTTCTTTCGTGTTGCTTCTTCTTCTTCTTGTTCGACTTTTATCTCTGAAAAATTGCTTTTTTTTGGTTGAATCCATTGGATCGTTGATCGAGGTGATTGATTGAAAGTATGGAGGAAGATCGAGGGGAAGCGATCGTTCTGGAGATTAATCCTCCGGCGGTGATGAGAGTTCCACGGAGGATTCGTGAGAGGCTTTTGTCGTCTGACTCTAGTAAGAAGACTGTATCTTCTGTTCAAGATATTGAAGACAAGCTTCTTCATGCACATCTACGAAGACAGGTTCTCTCTCTTTTTAATTTTTTTTTTAATTTCCCGATTAAGCATGACCAAGTCTATGATTTCTATTTTTAATTTTGCATAAAGTTTTTGTCTTTTGGTGAATTCTGATTTATGTTTTTTTGGAGTGTGTGTGTAGCAATTTTATCATAACGTTTCGAGAAAGGCTCGTGCGAAACCTAGAAGCCCTTCACGATCATCTGATGAAGAACTTGGCCAAAGGATCGAAGCAAGGCTTCTTGCTGCTGAACAAAAAAGGTGAAAATTTCAATTCCAAAGTGTTAGTCTTTCGATGATCTCTGCAATTAGATTGATTTGAATTGTTGAAATTGTGATCAGGTTGGAGATTCTTGCGAAAGCACAGATGCGTTTAGCGAAGTTGGATGAGTTAAGACAAGCAGCGAAAACAAGCGTGGAGATTCGGTCGGAGAGGGAACGTGTGAAGCTTGGAACTCAAGTGGAGTCTCGTGTTCAAAAGGCTGAAGCTAATAGAATGAAGATTCTCAAGGCATCGCATCAGAAAAGGGCTTGTGCCAAAGAGAGAACCTCTCAGTCTATGATGAGGAGGATGGCGAGGGAGAGCAAGTATAAGGAAAGAGTTCGTGCTTCGATTAATCAGAAACGTGTAGCTGCGGAGAAGAAACGCCTTGGGTTGCTTGAAGCTGAGAAGAAGAAAGCACGTGCTCGTGTCCAACAAGTACGTCACGTTGCCAACTCTGTTTCTAATCAGCGTGAGATGGAGAGAAGTAAAATGAGGGACAAGCTTGAAGACAAATTGCAAAGAGTAAGCTTTTATCTTGGGTTTACTCTTATATCTGTTTTGTTTCTTAATCTTACGTTTTTTGGTGTTTGCAAATTCAGGCAAAGAGACATAGATCGGAGTTTCTTCGTCAGAGAAGAAGACAACGTGATTCCATTAGTCTCTATTGCGATATGATGCAGGAAGATGCTGTTCTTCTCTCTACAAAGTTGTCCAGGTAATAAAGCATTACGCAATTCTCTTATATTCTTTCTTTTAATAACTTTTTGATGGTATGATTGATTTGGGTTGTTTTTAGGTGTTGGAGGTGTTTCGTGAGGCAGAAGAGGACAACTTTGGACTTGGCGAAAGCTTATGATGGTTTGAAGATTAACGAGTCACTACCGTTTGAGCAGCTTGCGGTGCTAATCGAGTCGCCTGTTACTCTTAGAACTGTTAAATCGTTGCTCGATCGCCTTGAAATTCGCTTAGAAGTTTCTAAGAGTGTTGCCATCGCTTCTCAACCGTCTATATTGGATAACATTGATCACCTTCTTAGAAGAGTTGCCACCCCAAGGAGAAAGGTTACGCCTAGTACTTTGAGGAGCAGAAAAGGAAAGAAGGTTTCGTCCGTTAGAAATGTGGCCGCGACATCCGTGAAGATGTCTAGGTATCCTGTCAGAGTTGTTCTTTCTGCCTTTATGATACTCGGCCATCCAGATGCTGTTTTTAACGGTCAAGGTGATCAAGAGGCTGCTCTCAATAACGCGGCTAAAGGGTTCGTGAGGGAGCTTAACTTATTGATAAATGTTATTCGAGAGGGTCCTGTTCAGGTTTTAGGTGGAGAATCAAAACTTCGGACCTTGAGATCTCAGTTAGACCTATTCGATAAGGCATGGTGCTCCTTTCTGAATTCATTTGTGATTTGGAAAGTTAAGGATGCTCGGTTGTTAGAAGATGACCTGGTTAGAGCAGCTTGTCAGCTTGAGCTTTCCATGATTCAAAAATGCAAGCTAACTCCAGAAGGGGATGGCACTATGCTCACTCATGATAAGAAAGCAATTCAAATGCAGGTTTGCTCTCTTTATTTCCCTTTTTTACTTTGGCATCTTGTATTTCTTTAATCTTCCCCTTTTCCTTTTATGGTACTCTTTTGATATTTATGCTTCGCGATGTTAATTCCCGTTGTAGGTAACACAAGATCAAGAACTTCTAACGGAAAAAGTACGGCACCTGAGTGGAGTTGCAGGAGTTGAGCGCATGGAAAGTGCATTGTCGGAAACACGAACAAAGTACTTTCAGGCCAAGGAGAATGGAAGCCCTATGGCTAATCAGCTCGCATGTTTCTTTTCTCCAAGCCCAGCTTCATCTCCAGTTCAGTCCGTGTCTAGTTCAAGCAGCGGAAGTAAAGATAGTGTGGGTGTTGAAGGATCAAAACGTGTTGTTCGTTCTTTATTTAAGGATGATACTGTATCCTTATTTGGACCTTCTAGAGTCAGTAATGGCTCTGTGGACGAGGTTTCAAAACAGAATGAGTTGATGGTAAATGAGTTCCTGCACGATTGGAATTTCAAGTTTCCTGGTGTATCCACTGTGAAGGATGAAGAGGACAATCTTAAGGTTTGTTTTCTTTGCATTGAGGTTAATTACTTTTGCCATTGTTCACAATTCTACAAGTTCTACTCTAGGAGGATTATATATGGCTTCTGCAGTTCTGTGCATCGTCGTTACAATTTTTGGTTATAGGAGACTTAAAGGTTTCCTGATACAATGGTATCAATCTGTGAAAGACCGAGCAGACCTTTTGATAGGAGATGTTCTCAGTATTTATTTTTTTAAACGTGTGCAGATCAAGATAAAGGAGACTATGGAGAAAGCTTTCTGGGATAGTGTCATGGAATCCATGAAACTGGAGGAGCCAGACTATAGTTGCATCTCTAACCTTATGAGAGAAGTTAGGGATGAACTTTGCCAAATGGTGCCAGATAGTTGGAAAGTAGAAATAACTGAAACTATTGATCTGGACCTTCTCTCACAGGTTGGCCCTATCTCTCCCGTCCATATTAAGTGACTGTTCTTTTGTACATATTTTAGTTCGTAAAAAAGAAGGTGGTTTCTCATTTCTTCTTTTATTGGTAGTTGCTTAACTCCGGCGCCTTGGATATCGATTACCTTGGAAAGAAGCTTGATTTTGCATTGGCTACTCTCCGAAAACTCTCTGCTCCAGCTAATGACCGTGAGTATGAAAGCACCCACCGGGATTTACTCAAGGAACTTCACAGGTTGTGTCAAGTTGATGATGAGTCTGGTAACCTCCGTGCTGTTGCAATAGTCAAAGGGATCCGCTTCGTTCTTGAGCAGATTCAGGTCTGTATCCACAAGCTTTTTTCTCTTCATTCATCATCAGCGATCACTTTGGAAAGAAAAAATATCTATTTGCTTTGCTTGTCCACTTATTCATTTTTTGTTCCATATCCAACAGGAACTTAAGCGAGAGATAGGCATAGCGCGCATAACAATCATGAAACCCTTTTTGCAAGGACCAGCAGGCTTTGATTACCTTACACAAGCTTTCGAAAAGCATTATGGACCTCCCACTCAAGCCCGCGAATCACTTCCAGTGACACGAAGATGGATATCAACTTCTTTGTCTTGCAAAGACGAGTGGGAAGAGCACAGCAATACGCTTTCAGCCTTGAATGTGGTTGAAAGATCCTCCATTAGAATTTCTCTCAAAACGGGCGGAAGCTTTGTATCCTCGGTCAATACAACATCCCAATCAACTGTTACCGACACTGCAGGTTTTACTTGTTACCCTGATTGAAGAACCAACTCTGTAAATACATTCCTTTTAGATTATATAACACTCAAATGTTTCGGTATGCTTTTTGGTTCAGAAGGTCAAGTGTCAGAATGCAAGGGAGAAAGAGTTGATTTGGCAGTGAGGCTTGGATTGTTGAAGCTCGTGAGTCAGGTATCTGGTTTAACACCAGAAGTTTTGCCAGAAACTTTTCAGCTCAACCTCTCTCGCGTGAGGGATATTCAAGCTGAAATTCAGAAGATAGTTGTAGTAACCACAAGGTATGAATGTTGGTTAGTATTTGGTAAGACTCATTCAAAACTAGAGTACTTAAGGATTTTGTGTTATGCAGCTTGCTCATTTGGCGTCAAATGCTTGTGAAGAGCGAAAGCGAAACAGAAAGCATGACAAAGAAGCTGTTGGAGGTGTTAGATGGGAAGAAAGAAGCAGGACTAACGGAGATCGTTGAGACAACGATGAGTGAAGAAGGTGAAGAGAAGAAGATGATGATGAGAGGATTATTGGGGAAGAGTTTGGAAGAAGGCAACACAGTGTATGAGAGAGTTACAGGTTGTATATACAAAGCGGTTCGAGGAGCTTTATTGGCAGGGAATGGAGAAAATGGGAAGAGAATGGTGGAATTAGAGATGAAGAAAGTGGGAGGAGGAGGAGGATTGAAAGAGAGGGTTATAGAGACAGCTCGAGCCCTTGGTGTTGTAGCTTGTGTGTCGGTCAGAGTTCATAGTCCATGGTTGACTCATCTCATCATGCAGCAACATTGAACCAACCACGGTAATTTGTATAGCTTTGTGTATATATATATTTACAATAATTACACGCGTAATGTAAGCTGCATTGTGATTTGATGATATGCTGATTTGTAAAACAAAAACGGCTTTGGTCCTTTTTAGTGTGTCCGAATGAATAAAGTGTTTACATAACTTGTGATTTGTAATTGTAACTTAGTAGTCTGAAACGTTGTAATTGTAATTTGTATATGGTTTATTATTAAATCAATCATATTAAGCTTGCTTTCAACTTTATCAATGTATCTTATCTTTCTATTTGTCCCTTCTTTCGTGAACCACAAGTATACAAAGATTCTTTGCTTAAATTGATTACGAAGATGAATGAAACTTCTAAATGTTATACTCCCTATATAGGGTAAGAGATAATTAAGTTTGGATTGCTATTAATATTGTTTACTTGTATTTTATTTCACATAAAACCAATAAAGTCAACAAAATAGTTAAATAAGGAAAATATTTGGTCATGAGAATAAAATAAAGATTAAGAAAATAAAAGAAAGGGAGGAGAAATGGATAGCTTAGGAGGAATTAGGAGTTGGCCGGCGAATTGGAGAAGCACGACGGCGTCAATGACGACGACGGAGAGTGTTAGAAAGGTGGCGCAAGTTCTGACTGTGGCGGGATCAGATTCCGGTGCCGGAGCTGGAATTCAAGCCGACCTCAAAGTCTGTGCGGCTCGTGGTGTATATTGCGCTTCCGTTATAACCGCCGTGACTGCTCAGAACACTCGAGGTGTTCAATCTGTTCATCTTCTTCCTCCGGAATTCGTCTCTGAACAGCTGAAATCCGTCCTCTCTGACTTCGATTTCGACGTCGTAAGATCTTTCTTCTTCTACTTATGGTCATGTGATTACTGATTACTCTGTCCTTCACTTATGATGAATCAATCGTGAGTAATGAATTCTCAGGTGAAGACTGGGATGCTTCCTTCACCTGAAATCGTTGAGGTTCTTCTTCAAAATCTATCAGATTTTCCAGTTCGTGGTAGAAAATTCAAAACATCCTCGCTTTGTTCTGTTTTCAGAATTTGAAGTTTGTGTCTTTCAATGCTTAGTATAGTTTTTTTGTGTTAAGGTAGCTTTGGTTGTTGATCCTGTGATGGTATCTACTAGTGGGCATGTTCTGGCTGGTTCTTCTATACTCTCTATCTTCCGGTAAAGCTTATATGCATTTGTTAGTTTGTAATTGCTGTGTTTGACTGGGTTGTGTTCTTTCTTCTGAACTATGGTTTTCTAATTGCAGAGAGAGATTACTGCCAATTGCTGACATAATAACCCCAAATGTGAAAGAGGCATCTGCTTTACTTGGCGGTGTTCGTATTGAGACTGTTGAAGAAATGCGGTCTGCAGCAAAGTTGTTGCATGAAATGGGTCCTAGGTTTTTCATTTTCTCTCATTAATATCTGCAGTCTATACTTCTTTTTCTAGTCATCCCCTTAACTTAATCTGCTGTGTATGAATGGAGACGAAAAATTCTGCTTGTGGTTCACTTGCAGTTATATGGACATAAAGTTAATCCTTCCAGGCTTGATTGTTATGTGGTCTTATGTTTAGTCTATGAGATGTTGATTCCCTTTTTTTCTACTTATTCAGATTCGTACTTGTCAAAGGTGGTGATCTTCCTGACTCATCAGATTCAGTAGATGTTTACTTTGATGGTATGATAGCTCATATGGTCTTTATTCTTTTATTGTCTTTGGTCGTGAAGCTTGACAGACTTTAAACATTGTGGTTGTAAAAATGTGGAACTTTTTTATAGGCAAGGAGTTTTATGAACTCCGCTCTCCTCGCATAACGACAAGAAATACTCATGGGACTGGTTGCACTTTGGCTTCATGTATTGCAGCTGAGCTTGCAAAAGGCTCTTCCATGCTCTCAGCCGTGAAGGTATGCCTATGCTATGCTCCATGGCTCTCTGTAATTTTATATTAGTCCGTCATCATCGTCTTCGTCAATGAAATTGATTTTAAATGGGACGCTTTCTTTTTTAGGAGTTCAAATTTCAGCAGAGTTGTTAGGAAAAAGGGCTGAGATATCTGTTTTTGTATATAAAAGATACTGTATTAACAAAGGCTAATAATCTAAAGTCCCAGACCTTTCTGATGTTGGCAGGTGGCTAAACGTTTTGTTGATAATGCCCTAGATTACAGCAAAGATATTGTCCTTGGCAGTGGGATGCAAGGACCTTTTGACCACTTTTTCGGTCTTAAGAACGATCCCCAAAGTTCTCGATGCAGCATATTCAATCCAGATGACCTGTTTCTATACGCTGTTACGGATTCTAGAATGAACAAAAGATGGAACCGGTCCATTGTGGATGCCGTGAAAGCCGCTATAGAAGGAGGGGCCACAATCATACAATTGAGGTTTTATCATGTTTGCTATAACTGGAGCTTCAACTCTTTGTGTATCTCTCTCTTATGGAAGCCCAAATGACATCTTAGTGCTTTTGCAGGGAGAAAGAAGCCGAAACACGGGAGTTTCTCGAAGAAGCAAAATCATGCGTTGACATATGCCGGTCCCACGGAGTCAGTTTGCTGATCAACGACAGGATCGACATTGCCCTTGCTTGTGATGCTGATGGAGTCCATGTTGGTCAATCCGACATGCCTGTTGATCTAGTTCGGTCCCTTCTTGGCCCGGACAAGATCATCGGGGTCTCATGTAAGACACCAGAACAAGCCCATCAAGCATGGAAAGATGGTGCGGACTACCTTGGGTCAGGAGGAGTTTTTCCAACTAACACTAAGGCCAACAATCGTACCATAGGACTTGATGGACTCGAAACAGTTTGCAAGGCATCAAAATTACCGGTGGTTGCCATCGGAGGCATAGGTATCTCAAATGCTGAGTCTGTTATGCGGATCGATGCACCGAATCTAAAAGGCGTAGCTGTTGTGTCAGCTTTGTTTGATCAAGAGTGTGTTTTGACTCAAGCTAAGAAGTTGCATAAAACGCTTAAAGAGAGCAAAAGGGAAATTTGAAGACGCCCAAAATACTTGAGTAAAGGTGTTAATTTTGTTTAACCGATGTTGCTTCTCAGTTCTTGGACCTTTTAGTTCTTCCTAATGTATTTGTTGATTTTTGCATCTCTCGAAGCGGTCAAATAAAATTTTATTTTTGTGGGAGACCAACTCTCTCTATGTGTTTTGTGTTGAGAAAGCCAAAGTAAAAATAGTAATGACAAAAATAAAGCTTTTTCATCTTTCAATCTCAATTTCAGAGAATAAAGCTTTCTTCTTTAGCTGCTCATAAACCTATTCATACAGTACTTCCAAAAACTTTCCACATTCTCAAATTCTCCAAGAGTCATGCCATTATATCAATAGCAACATTTTGATTTGTGTGTTTCATTTGGCTTCACTCCTCTTAAGAAATTTATTGTTGCAGCAATCTGAAAAATGGAACAAAATTTACCCTGAACAAAGGTATCTAATGCTTGCTTACAAACAAACGGTTTCTCTTGCCTCTATATACATTGTTACTGAAAAGATACAAAGAAGATGAGGTTTTTGAACATGTCCTTGTTTTGTTTAGTCGGCACAAGATTTTGAAGCGAGCTCAACAAGTGTCCTCTCTGCTGTCCTCCTCAACAGTATCTGCAAATTTACCCAAAAAAAACATGAGAATAAAGCAAAACAATTGCTTGTTAAAAAACATCATCTATAATGCAGCATTGATATACATACCTCTTTAGTTGCATTAACCGAATCACGCTGCCTTTTCTGTTTATCAAGTTTGCATCCTCCGCACCAGCTTGAGAAATCTCTCTGATAATTCTTCATCTCTCGAAAAGTTGAGCTACAATGAGAAAGAGAGGGAAATATGAAATCCCATGAAATGGTTCATTAAACAGATGTAAACACATTGGCTGATGTAATATGCATCTAATCGTTTTGAAAAAAACTTTACCTTCTACACCACAAAATCAAGTTGACTCGGTGTCCAGAAGTTGTAGCTCTAGCACCATGGCGGTGACGTCCACGATGAAGAATGGCATGACCAGGTACTTGAGAGTAATCATAAACCTCCTACAGAAGAACAAGTTATGAAGAATCTTATGAGTGATGGCTACTACACAAACTATAATCATGGAGGAAAACATCTTAGTGGTTGAGACGAAATCTCTAAATGCACATTCATAAATGACACTGAACTGCTTGATGCTTGGTTTCACAAGTACCTTTTCACTGATGTCGGAATTAACATGAGCATCACATCTCACACCTCGAAAGTACAGCTCCCCACCAGAAAATTGTTTACCCAAGCAGACATTTAAAGTAACCTCTGAATCATCCACATGGAACCCTAAAATCAAGAAGCAAGTTTTTAGATATTCCACCAGTCCAAATCTAAAACTACCAATAAAAAGAGACCATTATAGAGCTTCCCAGTACTTACCAAGATCAACATCCCTATCCTTTCCATATTCAACAATAAAGCCATGGTGAGAATCTAAAGAGGATCCACACACTTCCGGGAACAGAACTGCCACAAGATTTGAACCAAACCCATCAGTAAATGTATCACAAAAAAAAAAAAAAAAAAAAAACTTGCAACCAAAAATCCCAAATCTGCAAATCAACATCTAGAATCTTAACCTTGAGATATTGGATTTATAAATTCATCAACCAGCTTCTGTAGCATGCTATCAAACCCAAAATCATCAAGGACAACACCAAAATTGTTCATCGTATTAGGTCTCATTATTGTGGATCTTGATTCATAAACCCATCTCTCCATATGTTCAACCTGAGAGAATAAGTGAAGAATTTGATAAGAAGACAAAGACGAGTAGCTATAGCCAAACATAAAAACAATACCTTTAAACTCAATTCATACCTCTGCTAGTAACATTTCACAAAACCGTGGCTTAAGCATTTCAAAAGTGAAAATCCCAGGAGAGGATTCAACCATAAAGCTTCTGAAATTCTGCTCGGACTTGCGATGAAAAGCTCTAAGAAACGAAGGCGCAAAGAAACTTGTAGGGTCAAGAGAATAGAGATCTCCATGCAGACGCTGCAAAATCAGATTCACAACAAGCAAAACGATTTCAAATAACCAATTCAAGATTAAGACTCGTTTACCCAAATTCGATAAAGCAAAAATCACCTGGTAAGAAGCCAAGATTTTAGCTCTGTATTCTTTATGCCTCAGAATCTGAAAATGGGATACAAATTCAAGCTTAAATTACAGAACTATCAAAAATTGGTAAAAGGAAGAAACTTTATACCCGAACTCGCTCAGTGTCAGGGGAATATCGGCGAAGAAGGTCTTTCATGAAACTAGCTTTGTCGATTCGTGTGGAATTGAGAAGCTGCTCGGGTAAGTAACGCTCAAGCGAGCTGAACAGAGAAGGACTAAAGTCCAAAGGTAGATCTTCATAGCTCTCAGGCTCATGTTCTTCGTTAGGGGTTCTCCGAAGTATCAATCTTGCCTCGCCGTTTCCCGAGGAGTCTCTTGGTGCTTGTTGCTGCTCAGATTGTTTTCCGGAAGAATCGAGAGCCATAGATCTAAGAGGAGTTTGATTGCACATTCAGGTCAAGAAAGCGATACGCATTCTAGGGTTTAGGTTTTTTTTGGATGAGTGAAAAAAGAAGATGATGATGGTTTGTTTGAGAGGTTAGGGTTTCGGATTTTTATAGAACCTCCTTAAAGTAAAAAAAAAAACGTGGAGCCATTTCTGATATAGTTTCTTTACTTGCTCCTACCATTTTTAGAAACGTTTATTTTTATTTGTTGCTCATTTTATCACTAGATTTGTAAACCAAAAACAATCGCATTTTCATTTTTATTTGCTCCGAAATAAATAGAACCAGTGACGCATGATTTGTACAAAATGGTTCAGTGGAAACGAACGTGACAGAGCACAGAGAGCAATGCTTACAAAAGAGAGAGAAGTAAAATCTAGTGTTTACCTAAAACATGCTTAGAGTCTAGAGAGAAACAGAGCTTTCTACTTTTGGCTTTTCTTCCCAAAAATGACCAAAAAATTAAATTTTATGTTCTTCACATTTTTCTCTATTCTCAAAAATGTTGTAAAGAATTAAACAATACATAGGAATCTTCTTCACTGACTGTGAACTTCCTTTGCAAAACGCCATTATGTTTCATCTTTATTCCTATTCTCTTTGTCTCTGCTGTGTTGTAATAATAGCCATACTTGCAGGTAAGAATGCGTTAAGCTAAAGCAATGAGAGCTTTCAACAACATTGGATCGATTCTGGTCACAGCTCAGAGTATGTTTCCCCTGCATAAGTATAGCTGGCATTACGATCTACAGTCACAGATAATGCAGACGCCTTGTGAAAGCTGAGAGAAGAGTTTGGACATACCCAATCGAGCTGAGCGATCAACTAGGTTGTGCATAGTAATTGTAATATTTGATCATATGCACACTCAAGGGTCAAAACCGGCCAGCTCCAAGAAAAAATATGATCAATTCGAAGACACCACCTTTGCTTCCTCGTTAACTGAGTAATAGCTTTTCAAGGAACTCAACCTCTCGTGCCGCGTGGTCTTTTTCCAAATGCTTGAACAAGGCTCTATGTGTGTAAGCATCTGGCTCAATCTCTTTATCTAGCATCTCTTTATACAATTTGACAACCTCTTCCCATCTATCGAGCTCACAGTTCTTGTTTATAAGCATAGTGTAGCTATATTTATTCGGTGAAATCCCTTCTTCTTCCATCTTGCATAAGTATCTGTAAGCTTCATCTATATTACCAGCTTTGCACATGCCATGTAAAAGAGCATTGTTCGTCATGACATTTGGACGAACGCCTCTCCTTTTCATCTCGGTGGAATATTGAAAGGCTTGTTCTAGCCTTCCCATTTTCGCATGACCATATATCAACACAAAGTAGGTAATCACAGAGGGAGATAACCTTTTACTCAGCATTTCATCATACAAGTCTCTGGCCATCTTAAACCGGCCCTTCTCTAAATAAGCACGAATAACCGTGGTGTAAGTAACATGATCTGGGACAAGACCAACTCTAAAAATCTTACGCTGAAACTCAATCGCTTTTTCCAGATTCCCAACCTTGCAGAGTCCATCTATCCGAACGTTATAGATTGTCAGATCTGGAGCATGATGATCCTTTGCCACCATCTCTTCGTGCAAACGAAACGCTTTGTCTGAATCTCCAAGCCGCAGTTCAGCCACAGTCCTTGTAGTGCATGCATATCTATCAGGTTTAATCCCTTTCCTCAGCATCTCATCATAAATTTCAGTAGCCATGGAAAGATTCCCTTTCTTAACAAATCCTTTTACAAGAGTCGTGTAAGTAATCACATCAGGAAAGATCAGTTGGCTGGTCATCTCTTCTTTTAACCGCTGAGCACCTTCCAAGTTCCCTGACTCACAAAGACCATCTATTAGAGTATTGTAGGTGACTACACTGGGACTGATGTTCCCAACTCTCAAGTCATCAAACAAGAGAGAAGCCTCTACAATCTTCCCCATCTTAATGTATCCATGCATCAGGGTGTTATAAGACACAACATCAGGAGCTGCCATACTAGATAGCAGCTGTCTGGCATCATCTATTCTTCCAAACTCGCAGAGAGCGCGTATATAAATATTATACGTGGATGTGGTTGGATAAATACCCGCATTGAGCATTTCGTCCGTAACTCCCCAAGCTTCATCAAACAAGCCTTGTTTGCAATACCCTTCAATCAACGGATTAAATGAATAATGTGTAACAGGGAATCCAGATCTTCGCATATCTCCATGAAACCGCCTAGCTTCCTCCATTACACCGTTCTTGGAAAATCCATTGATCAGTATATTGTAAGTCACCTCACTAAAATCGATATCTCTTCTCTTCATCTCTGTCAAAATGTTGGGGACTTGCTCCAAATCGCCAGCCTTGAAACAAGAATCCAACATAGTGTTAAAGGTAATAACCGTTGGCGTAATATCATGCTCAACCATCGTTCCATAGACCTGTCGAGACTTGTTCATCATCTTTGAATCCCTAAGAACCCTCAAAACAATGTTACAATTCCTAACACTAGGTAAGAACCCTTTCCTAATCATCTTCTCGAAACTCAACAAACACTTTTCCGCCATAGACTTCTTAGTGTAAACCCAAAGCAACAGATCCAAAAGCTTGAGAGCAATCAACTTATCAAAGCTCCCATCAATCAAAAGATCATCAATTTCGTGCATACCAAGATCGATACTCCTCTCAGCAACCAAATAAGCTTCACTCATCAAATCATTCTCAGCTAAAATCTCCAGCATCGCAGCGAAAGCTTGCCGTGACTGCTTCACATCGCTCTGCCGCTGTATCCAATTGAAAAACCGAAACGCGATTTCGGGCTTTACCCGAATCATATTGAGGACTTTAATAAGCAACTCTGGATCAGTGAGAAGAAGACGAAACTGATGAGAAGACCACTTGCGATTAGGTTTATTATCCCCGTGTGAGCTCAAAATGAGATTAGCGTAATAAGACTCTAGATTTGAAGAAGAAGAAGACGACGCAGCGCAATGAGGAAGTGTAGAGAATCGAAAGAGGAAGCGTGAGACGTTATTGCTGTTGTTGGCAGTGGAAATGGAGAAGAAAGATCTCGAAGCTCTGAGACAGAGACGGAGACATAGGATCATTGAGGAAACAGAGAGGAACACATAGGAGCCAAAGCTTGGATTGGATCAAGAGAATCGATTTCAAAGATCCAAGAGAAGGAGGAGCGGCCATTAATTCTCCACGAAGCCTTGTGGTGCCATCTCTCCTCCCGTGCGTCGGCGATCAACATCTCCCGGAGCTTAACAAAATAAGGGTTTATCTCAATGTTCTCTTAACCGAACTGGTTTAATCGTCACCCAAAACTCCCTTCCGGCTTTGGTTTGTATCTTGAACCGTGAAATCCACGGTTTAAACAGTTAAATTCGGTTCTCTGCTCAACTTTCCTTTCTTGAGCTTCTGAAGTCAAAATGAAAACCAAGGTTTCTTGACCGGTTGAACCACGACTCAGAAATGTAACCGGTTTTTCTTTTGGATTCGGTTTTGTAAAAACATTATAATGTGCTTATTACCTACTTGTCCTTATCAGAAAAGTCTCAAGTTAGATTCATTCACATGATCATGTCTTTAGAAGAATGTTCGAAATCTATTCTCAATATGACAATATCTAATTTACCAAAATGAAATTTTTTATATTTCAAGTTGGGAAGATGACGAAAACAAAATCTAAGTTACATATCTATAAGTATGCAACAATACATATTACATGAATGTTGAAGACACATGCCACTTTCCAACAGAAGCAAACTGAAACAATAAAAACTGAATTGCAAAGCTTAAAAATTTCTCTTAACTGCCAAGAGTAACATTCTGCATTTCAACAACTATTTCAGCTTCACATCTTTTCTCCAATTCAGTTTCCATGTGTCTCAACGAGTTTCGCAGCTTTCCGCAAGCTCCCAAAAAGCCGTCTGAAGAACTCTTTAAACGCTCAACTTCAGTCTCAAATTCGTCGAGATTTCTCAGTATTATCTTCACCGCTTGCTTCATCTTGTTCATCTCCTGCGGTGGATAAACACAAGCTCCAAGCTCATCAATTTGTACTCCAGTTCCTTGACACAGCTTCAGTAGCTTCTCAAGCGAATCCACAAACCCGCTATTATCCTTTGGATTCTCCAGCTTAATCATTCCGGTGATAACTCGGATGAGTTCTTTTATCACCATGATTGTCTCAGACACAATATCAGCAACCATTTGAGCAACTTCCATTTCTTCTGGAGACAAATCATCGCCTAAATCATCATCATCATCATCTGAGTTATTATCACCAGACGCCTCACACTCAGGTGAAGGACAAGCTGGCTTCACTTCTTTCATCTCCCTAAGAACATCCTTCATGGAAACAGCAACCTGCGTAATCGCCCTACCAATCGCAGTAATGTTTGTTGCAGGAACCTTCTTGAAACTGGAACATGCCTCCCAAACCACTCCCGAAAGCTGCGGAATAGAAGGCTTCTTGTCCTTTTCATATGATCCCTCTAGTTTAACAGAAACAAAAACAAAATCATCCACTAGAAATATGTTGAAAGAAGCAACTCAAACTGTGACTAAACTACTCTTTGACAAAACGACTTCAACAGATGATACATTGAAAGATAGTTGAACAATGGGAGAAAAGTATAAAACTTTGCATTATTACCGTATAAGGAGACAGAACCCTGCAACAATCTGAAGCTGGAATCAACAATTTGCTTAACAGAAACGTGTATGATTGAAGAAAGTGTAGGTCCAGCACCAACTGTACTTCCATGACAACAAAGCAAAAACCCTTGAAGAGCATTGAAGTAAGCCTCCATTGTCTCTTTAAGTGATTCAGCTTTTGGAGATTCTCCAGTCCATAGCATTCCCACTATTAAGAGTAAGTAACCCCAAGCACAAATTGAGAACAAGAAATCACAAAAGTAATCAAGAAAATTATAACAGTGAAATCAAGTTTAATAACCTATGGTGGCTTGTTTAGAGAGGTGATCAGACATCTGAAGAACATCGTTCCAATTAACTTTCTCTACTGTAGGAGACGCTGTTCGATCGAACAACTGCAAAATTGTAGCATAATCTGTGTCTGATTACAAATCTAATTGTGTGAACCGAACAAAATCGGTAAGTAGAAAGATTACCTGGAGAGTATCGTAGATGGTGTTGAGATGAGAAATCAGAAATTGATTTAGATCTTCTTTCTTTGACTTCACCATTTTTGTCTTCCTTCAAACTCTCTTGACGTCTCTACCTACTCTCTAGTGCTAAGCTAAAGCCTAAAGGGTTTTGCCGAAGCTGGTTCGTAACGATGTCGTTTTTACAACTCAGGAAACTAGTGTTATTTATTTACAGAAAGGCCAGCCCTTCGAGAATTTTGCTTTTCAAGTTAAAAAAAAAAACAACTTCAAGTCTCTTGTCAAGTAATTAACTAACCGATCCAAAACATTGCATAGGAGGATTTGAATGCTTTGGCTTGTTTTATTGGCTGCCAAGTTATCAAGGATCCAGTTATAGTAAAGTTGTTTAGTTCAAAAGAAGTGATGATTTTTACATAATTAAATACTGTTTAGTTTGTTACTGATAGTTTTGTGAACCAGCTATGGTGATGATGTGGTTGAACATGTACGGTCTGATCAAGGTTTTTACAAATCTAGTCTACTGAAGTCGGGCTGAAAAGTGAGCCAATGGGTGTTGCGAACCAGCTTTAGGCTAATGTGATAATGTGGTTGAACAACTTCAGTCTGATCAAGGTTTTGAAAAAGACGGTCCAACTGAGGTACGGCTCAAAAGTTAAACAGATCTTTTCAGAACCTTTAATCAGAGTTCCTGCCCCACCAAAGGGTCGGTTGGTCGGTACAACATCCCTAGCTGACAGCCATATCCATGCCTAAAGCGCATCAATTCTTTCCAGTTGGTGAGAGATTGACAATAAGACCAAGCAGAGTCAAGTAGGTGTATCAAGAAACGCTCATGAACATGGAACTAAATCACTATCAGAGACTACGAACTTGGACAAGGTGAAGCAGCAACCACAACGAGAAAGATGTGCCAAAATTGCAACAAAGAGAAATAGCAGTTCGTGGTTGGCTTGTATCAATTTCAAGAAACTTTAAAATCAAGTTCATGGACAAAGTATATGCAAATTAAATCAAGTTCACGGACAAAGTATATACAAATATTTGAAAACCAAGAATCTGGAATGAAAAATTAGAACTTTTAGGATGTCAACATGTACAAAGAAAGGTTGAAGTTAAAAGAAAGATGATCAATTTACAAAGTAACCTTTCAAGTTAGTCACAAACATCTTTCCCAGAAGCAACGGAGGAACCAGCATCGGAATCTTGCTTAACCACCGGAGAATCAACATCAGGACGGCCAAAATTAGTAGGCGCATCAGGTCCAATAAGCTGAATCGCAGCGTTATCATAAGCAAGAGCAGCTTCCTCGGCTGTTTCAAAAGTCCCAAGCCAAATACGATCAGGTCTTCCTCCTTTCCGATTCCCACCACCGCCGTGAGCTCTACCACATCTAATCTCAGCCGCCCACTTCCCCCACGGTCTCTGCCTCACGCCACGGAACTTCTTCTTATTCCCTGAAGTCGTCGTCTTCTTCGCAGCAAGAAACCTCGCCGGAATTCTGATTTTAAACCGAGTTTTTCCGACCTCCGGGGAATCAGAAGGATCGATGACGATTTCCTTTACAAGCTTCTTACCTCGACGGCGCGACGGCGGTGATTCGTCTTCGCTGCTTGAAGAATCGGTTGCTTCCAAGTCGGTGAATGAAATTCTCACAATTCGTTTCATAATTTTGGGATTTGACTTCGGAGAGGATCGGTGGTTAGGGTTTGTATCAGCCTCTTATAAAAGAAGGATTTTATTACATCTCAGAATCCCATTAGGCTTTGGCTTGTGCGTTACTTAATCCAATTAACCGACTTACTGTTTCTTTATCGATGACTGATGACTATTATTGATGTCTCGTCTAAGTCGGTTTAAAATTCAAATTGACGACCAAAAAAAACAGGAAAAAAACTGTTTTGGATAAAACATTAGTATTAAGTAGAGGATAAAACATTTGATATTTACAAAAGTTCAAAAGATTTGATTTGAAAAAGAAAAAAAGAATCAGGTGACTTGATTGGTTTGACTCAGTGGATCTAGTTTTCAAGCCCACCTAAAAAACCCAAAGTGAGCAGCACTAGTCTGGTTCGCAGAAAACTGGACTTCGCAAAAACTCCTTCTTTTGGGCCTTAAAACTTCTCTTAACGCTTTTGTGATCCCATACACTGCAAAAATCTCCTTTGCTTATTTTCTAGAGAGGGTAGGCTTATTATAGGTAGAGATGTTAAAACGGGTTTAAACCCGTCGGGTCGGGTAACCCAAAATCCGGCTAAAAATTTAATACCTGAAACCCACTCATTTTCATTAAATTTTTGTGGGTTATAAATGGACGGATTTTTAGGGATGTTAAATGCAGGGTCAAGGTTGAGCCCATCATTAGTTGATATAAACCCAGCCTTATATTAACCCTAACCCTTTTATAACCCTTTATACTTTTTA
>OVAQ01001365.1:0-12025 GCA_900406345.1 Erysimum cheiri
GCAGACACTTCTTGTAAGTAGTAATGCACAAACACGTAATCAAATTACAAAAAATGCTGCCAGTGAAATTCCCTACCTGTGGATTATAACGACTAAGACCACTTTCCGAAAGCAATTTGTCCAAAACATTAGTACGGGATTCTATCTGGCCGTAATACACTTGTTCTTGTATCTTGGGAAGCTCATCATTCATGGCATTTAAAAGAGTTTCTTCCTGGAGACACAAGAGCTAGCTTCATGAACCAATTTTCAATTGACTTAAGAAAATCACAGTGGTAGAATATTAAAAGCTCTCTTACTATGCAGACGTAAAAGTTGATGCAGATTAAAGTAACAAAATGGTTTGCATGTACAATAAAAATGATGAATTAGACGCATGTTTGCAATAAGCTACCAAAATATGAGAAGCTCAACATATTAGAAAGATGCACAGAAGTACCTCAACAGAATCAAAGACAAGGCCATTCATCAAAAAGGAACACTTCAGTTTAGCTAGACCTAGAAACATGGAGCTTGCTTCAGATGCTTCCTTCAAAGTGTGCTCTTGTTGCAGTTTCAGCAATATATCCTGAGGGGGTGATTTAACCTTTGGTCTGGAATAGAAAAGACCCAACAATAGGAGTGCTAAGGAAACAATCCAAATTTCCTGTGAAGATAGAAAATAAAATAGATCTGCGATTGTAAACTTTCCAGTGTCAAATGGTTGCAAACTCCATTGCCAGGGATTCAGACAAGCAACAGCAGACAATGAATCATTCTGTTTTTCAAGTATGCCATTTAAGCATATTTCCCTTGTTTCCTTTAAGGGAATGGTCTCTGCGCTAGTCATGTCGCGAGGAGCAGACGATGCATATACATGATCAGTTTCACTAGATATTATTCGCCTAACCGAAGGATCAACAATCACTGCAGCATTTACAAGCTGAAAAGTACATTAGCAATTCGGTAAATGAAGATCTTTTTTTATGTAACGAAACCATGGTAAATCTTACTACCAAGAGAAAAAGGACTGAGGCCCTAAAAAAAAGCGAATGGTATGTGAAAATGAAAACAGATGAATAGGAGAGCGTGGTCTGTTGTCTAAAACATCATATTGACGTCATGTAGATGAAGGGAAAGATACTTACTGGTTTATCACCAGATACTGCCATATCAATAACAACTCTCATGAACTTGCAGATTGATTGTGTGTCCTCCTCGCTGAAACCACCAATGCCGTCTATATTGCTGTTATTGCCAAATGCAAAAGTAAAAAGTCACTGAGTGCTGCACTATAAACAAACATATTGCTATCGTAATGCAGATAAGGGTGCCATTATAAATCATCAAGAAGTAAGATTATACTAGAACGACTAAAGATTAGATAATAAGAAGACAAGAAAGATAATGTAGACACAAGAAACCAAAATCTAACAAAAGACATGGAGCTTACTAGGTTGGGGGATGAAATGAAGTTGGCCATATCTTACTCTGTTCTTCCCACTCTTCTTTTGATACCGCAGCATATTTGCATACCTATATAAGTTATAGCAGAAATATGAGCTTCAACTGAAACGATAAATGAATGAGTAGAAATCTTTGACTTGGAATCTAAATGTACAAAAGCCTTGAAGAAAATTGCTGTGAGAAGAAAGAAAAAGAAACCCACTTCTGTAATAAAAGGACTCAACTCATAGGGATGAACGAGTTTATGTACATCAGGTGGCATATCATTCATATGATCGTGGTGCTCAGGTGCTAGACATAAGATGACAGTCAACTGAGTTTCACCTGTCCAATAAGCTTGCAATCAAAACCTGATAATTTGGTATTTGGTGTATCATAGCGTCAACAAAACTAATACCGTGGTCTGGAAGGATCTTCTTCCGCACCCTTTTAACATGACGAAAATCTTCTAGAGGAGCAATCTTACATAAATGCCTATCATAGCAAAGTCAAAATTCACTCATTTCAGTGCAAAGTTGGAAGAAAATGACCATGACATTACAGCTCTGCAGAGCAGCTGCAAATTTCAATCAATGAATCAGAGTCGAAACAATCAATGACGGAAAGTGACGAAGCAGGATCGATTTGAAGAGGCAAAAAATCGGCTTTTGAATCGCCAATTCGCCGTCGAGAAGAAAGAAGACAGAGTGAAGAAAGAAGTCGAGAACCCCTCAATTCTCGAAGCCCTAGCGAAACAATACCCAGCAATCGCAAGCCTCCACGTGGCCTGCGGGACGAGCCCATTTCGTCCCGTTTAAAGGAACGGATCTCAGTTAAATGGCCCATTTTGATTTAATTTTCGAAAATAAAACAAACGGGACTGGGCTTGGGTCTGCTATTGTACATGCTCTTAGTTCCACAAGTCAAAAACTTACTAAAATTATTGGCCAATTAGCATAGAGATCATTGGATACCATTAGGCCTGGACACGGAGCGGATATCCTGAAAATCTATAATATTTGCAATTTGCTTTGTTTTAACCAAATATTTGATTTTTTTATTTGCTTTGCTCCAGAAATTTTCGGATATCCGGAAATTCGGATATTTGAATTTTTTTTTTATATTTGCGGATATTTGATTTGCTTCAATCCGTCTAAAATATTACACAAACATTAAAAACATATACAATACATAAAAATAACAAAAATATCAAATATTAATCAAAGTTCTTGTTTGCATGCTTTCAATAAGTTCTAAAAGTTAAAGGTAACCACTGTTGACATCACCAATCAAGAAAATGTCATCAAACTACTTCCAAAAACCAAACCCGATACCGATATTACAAACTCAGACCCAAAACACACAAATACACAAATATATTTATATTATAATATAATATCATATATAAAATTATATATATATTTTTTAATATATTTATAAATATACGGATCGGAGCGGATATCTGACTTTGCCAAAAGTAATATTTGTATTTGCTTTGTTTTCTACGAATACTATATTTTCCTATTTGCTTTGCTTCGAAATTTTACGGATATTAGAATTTTTCGGATCGAATCAAAGCAAATACCGAATCGAAGCGGATTTAACGAATATTTTGCCCAGGGCTAGATACCATGCATGAAAGTGACAGATTCTCTTTCCTCGTATACGTTTTAATAGTTTAATTCTTCGAATACAACTGAATCTCACGTCAAAAAATAGATGGTAAAATTCACATTGATTATTTGTAACTGCATGAGAAAACTAAATAACTGCTTGGAAACTTGAATTCCATTTTTTCTTCTTCTCTAATGTATTATGTGTTCCAGACAAAAGCATGCACAGATGTGAATATATTTATAGAAAATCTCAGAGTTTGTTACCAATGTTGTGAGTGGGTTACTTTGGTTTAACTTGTTGAGTCTTGTAACGCGTTGATCTTTAATTTAATTTTAAAATTTCATGTTTACATCTAAAAAAACAAAAGTAGAAATTTCAGTTCTACACGTTAAAACTTACTAAAATTATTGGCCAATTAGCATAGAGATTATTGGATACCAAGGTTACTTTGGTTTAACTTGTTGAGTCTTGTAACGCGTTAATCTTTAGTTTAATTGATTTTATTTAATTTCATGCTTATATCTAAAAACGGAAGGAGAAATCTCAGTTCCACAAATTAAAAACTTACTAAAATTATTGGCCAATTAGCATAGAGATTATTGGATACCAACCATGAAAATGAAACAGATTTGCTTTTCTGTCGTTTTGACGACTGAGCTCAGACAGGTGGGTTTATCTTTAAGGTTTTGGGCCGGAAAATGTTTTTAGGCTGACCCATACTGGTCTGCTAAAGACTCTAGCCCATGAAATAAACGACATTAGCTCTGCGTTGACTGGTACCGAAGAAGTGAATCAAAGGACCGAATGGATCCCACCAAAAGAATGTATCATCCCCATTCACAATTTTTATCCTTAGGAATGAGCAGGCTTTTGTCCGTAGCATCAAGAGTTTCCTAAGCATCCAAGAAAACCGCTAATTCCTTTCATTTATTGCCCAAAAAGTTGAATATGACAAGTGCTTGTTTCTCATCCAAGTCACCCAAATAGACCCAGCTCTGAAATACAGCATCCATATCAACTAGTATGAAAATGCGGGTAATTTGCTTTCTTGCATATACTTTCGTGTGATAGTGTGCAAAAGGCTGAAGCCATGTCACTTCGCCGTGCCTTTGGCCCTGTGCAAGGTTGGGTTCGAGCTAAGTTTTTTGGTACCTAAGATTCGCATCTACATCGCTTTAGGAATTCATGAAATCGGTTAATTTATTGAGCCTAGGAAAACTCATTCTTACATACATGTAACTTAACTTCAGGTTGCAACTGAAAAAGTTTCAGTTTTTAGCAATGGCTACCACACTCTCTGTTCTCTCCTTTCACAGTTTTTCATCCTCTTTATATCTCACATCTTTAACAATAGAGAAATGTGGATGGAAATCCCCATGGAAGTATCCAATACACAGGCTGAGAAAATACCGAGACTAAGATGGGACAACAGTATCAAAAGACATTAGAGGAGCTCTTCTTAGTGGTTTCAACAATACATCATAACGCATTATACTGGCTTTAGATTCACTTTGAAAGATTTTACTCATCTTACATACTTTTCATAAGGAGCCACATTGTGTTATCTTTCAGAAAGTCTTGATATATTTCTTGATCTCGAACATAAAAGATTTCATGGAGACAAGATCCCTGTTCAGAGCAGATCCGCCATCTATCTTCTTGATGCAGTCTGTGAGTCTTGTGTAATATAGCAATAGTTGTGTCAATGCAGCTCTCAAAATATCCATACCACACAGGAAGTTACTGAAGGACGTCATGATATCTTTGTCCATCAATTCTATCGCTGTCTTCCATCTGCTTCCAAAGTCCCTCACCAGTGGCTCTACTTCAGCAACTGTGATGGACCTCTCTGGATCTGAACTTGAATCCTCAGCTGCTACATATTTTACAGTTCAGTGGTTATTCGACTTAACAAACGATGAGCGAGCGAAGAAAAGAAAGAAAGTAGGTGCTTACAGGCTCGACTTTTCACAAATTTGATTAAATCACTGAAATGCTCCACCAGCAATTCTTCCTGCGAGAATTGACATCAGATTTGTTTCTTAATAATAAATGTTTGCATCTTTTTAGGGTCTTTGGTTATCTAGATCAAACAAAAATCACCATCCTCGAAATTTGAACGAGGGTGACTTGACATCAGATTTAAGGTGTAGGCTTACTACAAAACCATGCTTGAGCTATAATCATGAAGAAATTATAAAGGCAACATGACTTCAAAAGTTTAAAAAACACAAACTGCAACATTGGCCCTTACCACAAATAACGACGTGTTGCTCTTTAGCAATTCCTCAAAATGCATTTGAATTTTCCCACCTTCTGGTCCAGCTTCCTAAATACAGGAAGATGATGAAAAAAGATTATTCTGGTAGGTTAGATTCAAAACAAATGTATAATGATTCGTATAAAATTTGGATATGCTGACTAATCTACATAGGTGCACTTTGACATGAGACGGGCAAAGATTCAACTCACCTTCAGCACAGCAATTGTCATATCGTAGTTGTTTATGAGAAACACAATTTGCTGCTTTGGCCTTGGGAACAGCTTTGCAAGCTTGAGAATCATGCCATCAACAGCCATTCTTAAACGCTCTAAATTTATATCAAGCTGCAGAGTTGCATAGAAAAATGTCAAACGTTTTGAGTGACGAGCTCCAGGTAACACACATTAGAGACAGAGGGAATGCTTATAACAAACCTGCCCATCTCCATACTCAACATTCAGGTGAATAAACGAAGCCGTAAATTCAGCATAACGCCTCATGACATAGTGAGGATGAACATCATCTTCCCATAATGTCTTTATGTTTGCATCTCGCAGACTGCTGAGGTGTGAGTCAAATACCATCTTGAAACGAGGCCATAAACAAATATTAACCTGCACAATTTGCAATATGCAGAAGATTCATTGAGAGAGGAGTATGGAACCTAAGGAAATCAACCATAGCCGTATCTGTGAGCTTATATCTAAACCTATACAAGACCTTCAAAGTTTTACCAAAAAGTAAACATATACTGACCAAGTGAAAACAGCTGCCCATAAGCACCATAATAATGAACATATATATTTAAGAGTAGATCAAACAGAATAAAAGAGAAAGGAGTTATGAACCTTGTCCAGATATGAATCCAGGCATGGAATCCCCCGGCGAGACATGATAAGCTGCAGAAAAGGTGGCAAATTAGGCATTGTTAAAGCACATAGAGGACATTTAAACCATCATGAACCTTGCAAAAGGCTACGATAGTGACAATAAATGATGTGTAAGCTATACTAGATTATCAACTGTTGAGGCAAAATATAGACTGGTTGTGGAACACTTATGTGGACCAGTTGAAGGCATGTAATCCAGAAACATCTGAATCTTTAGTTTGCAAGACATTAAAACTCCTCCTTTCAATGTTAAGTGATAAATATCTCACCATACTTCACTGGACCACTAATTTCTAATCCATTCTCACATACGAATGTGACTTCAAAAATGCAAAAGGCAAGCTAACTAAATGACCTGATTCCAAGAGATTCACTAAAACACTCAAACTAGTTATTGGGTCATCGTTAATACCTGGTGGTGGTGTATAATGCGAATCATAAGCATTAGGCCGATAGCATCAAAACAGTTTGAAAGAACGGGATTGAAGTGCTCATCAATGACAGAAAATGGACCTGTATCTTGAGATATTCAGAATTTATCCAAGAAAATCATCATATCAATTCTAAAGTAGAAGGGGTTCCGCTTTCTATTCGGAAGGAGACAAGACATTTCTCACACACTGCTCAACAAGATATCTCTTATACACTAGATATACTAATGTGCATTTAAACAGCAAATAAAATCTACATAGTTTGGTATAACAAAAGAGTAATAGGTAAGAAATTACCCGCAAAAATTTCATAGAATATGGACTCTTCACCAAAGAAATCATCACAAAACATATACCTGTTAAAATGAAAACAAATGACGTCAACCAGGGGGTTGAGCGATAAGAAACAATAACACAGATAGAAAAGGGGAAAAACCAACAGAACTCAGAAGTAGCTGTATCCATAAGTAACTTGTGCAAGCTCCTGAAGAGCACCTCATAAGGATACTTGAGAGAGCTGGCTTCAGCTATGTGCGGGATCAATGCAGGTTGATCAATTTCCTACAGTGGAATACTGAAACTTAAGTCCTTTAACAAAGAATATAATATGGTTCAACCAAACAGTCTTTGGATTTACTTCTTCTACACCAGAAAAACCATATTGATACTGAACACATTAATCCAAACTGAAAATGAGAAACAAAAAGACCCGAAATTTACATCTACTTGAGGAGCCTTCAAATTAGGGATACATACTGTTAAAAAAATACAAAACTGAAACGTAAAAAGAGATTTGATTCCTATAATTAAGAACAAAAACCAAAATATCTGAACCAAAAATCATAGTGGGAACTCCTACACAAGGTTAATACAATTTCTAATTTATTTGAAAAGACGCACACCTACTACCATCTTTTGAAGTAAGAATCAGAAAAAACAACTCATTTTATAAAACAAATTCTTCAGAGTATGCACAATGGTCGAAAAAATTCAATCAGCAATGCTAATCACTGAGTGATGAATACCTTTATAATTTTTATCCTCTCACCCAAAGCAAAAACGGCAGAACGGTTCTTTAGTGGTTCCCTGGCTCTTGAAAAGAGCCCCGCGCTTCTAGTCTCCACCCCAATCAAGTCATATGATGTGGCTATATCTAACTGTAGTTTCTCAAGTGCTTGAATATAAGCACGAAAATGTGCACTTAGCACCTGAAACCAGATCTCACAATACATAAGGTATAACAACAATTGAAAGTCTAAGCTAACATACAGCTTTTTTAATCTAACCTGCATACAACATTTCATCATAATAGCTCAATAACTTAAGTGAGAATACAAGAAAAAAAGAACTAGTTGTTCATGTCACCTTGTTCATGGTATCAATGTATGCAGCGCGGACATCCATAAACACTTCTTTTCCATGTTCTTTGAGGAAGGAGATAATATACCTATCATTAAATTGTAATTGGTGAATGAAGTATGGATCCACATACACATCTATGCAGAAAAAATTCAACAGAAACACACATGCAAGACAGGAAATGTTGTCCAATACTAGTTTCACTACGTAGAACCATATAAAGGGGCTTGGAGAGCATAACTCACTTGTACTTTAATAAGACACTCTGTTGAAGAATCTGAATGTTTGTTTTGGGTTTCCTCAGGGCTACAAGCTTCTGGACAATAAAATCATACACCTGCAAAACGAATTAAAATCTATTGCATGAGAACACACTTAGAATGCTCCGTCGACGTGCATTCCCTTTCAGCATTGGAAGAGAACAAACAAAGATGACTTGGACTTAATACAATACTAAAAATTCAACGAACTCATGCCAGATGACAACTTTATCCTTGCCATTTTAGAGGGAAGGAATAATGATTTAGATAGCTAATCTCATCAATGAGGTAGAAAATAAGTTGGGTTATGTAAGGAACTTAATATTATTGTACTTTTTTTTTTGCCAGCCAATTTTAAATGTACTTATTATCCAAAAATTAACAACATTAAGAAATGCATGTATCAAATGTCTGTTTTGAGTCAATAAATACGTAACTGTATGGACCTGTCACACTTCTTTCAGTGACATCATAGAAGAAGTCAAACGTATAACATAAAAATACATAATTGTTCGGTATCAGGTAACAGAGAAAGTAGATCAATAACCTTGGAAATAGCTTTTTGCCGGAGCTTTTCAAGCTCAGGCTCCACATCTTTTAATGCTTTGGAACTTTTAACCGCTGGATCTGCCTCTATAAATTTCAGCTTCTTGCTCAGAATTTCAAGTGTTTTCATATACTCTTCATTCACCTGAATACGGAAAATAGCAAGACTATCAGATTATAAATAAAAATCTTCCTCAGCAATAGATCATAGGCCTAACTGCACCCTACATCTTTATAAAAACACGTACTCAAAGGATTTTATATCAATAGAAGAAATACATGGTGTAAAAAACATATGAAGATAATTTACAGATTCCAGTATTACTATTGCACATAGTGGCAGCATATATAATCAAGGGAATATTTTTTCCTATTTTTCCTACGTTTGTCAGCATACATCATGTGCACTAAATTAGTATTTCTTATAGCACCAGAAACTAAAAGAAATAGAAAAAATGGACACGTACACCACATGACGAGGTCCTACAAATCCCACAACCTACCAAAGCTACATAAAAATCGGGAATTTGAAAAATACCTCCCCATCAACAATGACATCAATCATCTTTGGTGGCACAATAATATCTTCGACAAATTTTGCTAGCTTTGATTCAGCCACCTGATCAAATAGAAGAGCTCATTTGGATGAGTAACACACATAATAGAAAATACTGATACTGGTTTCTGATTGGTTATACCCTGCGATTTTTCAGTCTCAAACCCATGTCCATTGATTTTTCTTGAAGGATCTTTATGTCTGAACTTATAGAACCAATCTCTTCCTGAAAGAAAAGAAGAAGAAAATAGTGCAATAAGATAACAGAAAATATAGATAGGTATTCGAAAGAAACACAAATGCTTCCCAGTAAGCAAAATTCAGATTAAGGAGAAAGAAGCCCAAACACACAAACTATATAAATAACTAATTGTCAAATACCTGAAATCCACTGAGAAGAGTCTCCATTTGTGACAAGATGCTGTCACAGTCACGAATCTGATCGTGAAGTGAGACTAGGTTATCACTTTCTTTTATGTAATCCTGATTATTCATGGAGTGTAAAGCATTTAAGTAAGCTACTTACAAGAATAACGAAATTGCCAAACTTGTTGACGGACAAGTAGAAAATAACAAGTGCTGAAAATGTATCGCAGGTAAGAGAATAGCAACCTCAATTGAATCTAATTCAACCTTCCGTAGATTGTTTTCAACCCCTTTTGCATATTCTCTAAGTTTGGCACCACTGGACAGTATATTGGCAACAACCTGAGCTTTCCCACAAACAAGATAGAGGGAGACATCATATATATCCTTGGATCTAAAAGTCTATCCATGTACAGAGTAACTCAAAAGAGAGTAGATATGATACTGGAAAAAAAAAACCGAAGTACTTGCTTTAAAAGTTTGATCGCAGTTTTTTCTCACCTCATCAGCTTTACATTCTTCTAGTTCTTGTTGAAGCCCTTCCAATGATATATCCTCACTGCCCAACAAATCAAATTGGAAAGTGTACTGTCGATTAGATCAAATACGACAAAATTAAAGGAGAGCATTCTAATGAGAACTTAAAGAGAAACAGACTCGAATTAAGGTAAACAGAAAAACATGAGCACGTTACCTGCCTGAATCCTCTTCAAAAGCCAAGTCTCCGACAAATGCTCCTAAATCAAATCCATGTTTCTCATGATTACTGAAATCGCCCATGGCTTGGCCCTATGATGTTAGATAGAAGACCAAAGAGAATAGACACAAAACTTCGATAAGAGACCGAATCCGGAAAAGAAGTGAAACAATCATACATGATCAAGGATCCACGGAATAAGGCTAGAAAATCCCAAAGGAGATAACGAAGTGCAAGCTTACCGATGTGTCAATGGAAACGTCGGACATCTCGCTGATGAAACAAGAATGATCGATCCCTCAACCTATCCAAGCAATGTTCTGAGCAAACAATTCTACTGTAGGAGATTCAGATTCGAAAGATCTTCGAACTCTGAGGACAAGGAAATCAGAAGGCTCGAAAGATCTACCTTTTGAGTCTGAAATCAGTTTGAGTCCGCCATTAGAGGCTTCTGCTTCAGCTTCACCTTTAGCTTTCCCAGATTCGTCTTCTCTAATCTGATTTTGAGTTCCCCATTCAACCGTTAAAACACTAATATATGAGAAACGGGTTAACATATGGGTCGCCCGTTTTATATGGTTAAAACCCGTTTTGATAAAATCAAAATACCTCAGAAAAACCTCAAGTGACGCTTTGTACTCTCGTTTCTCTCGGAATTGTATAGAAGATGATGAAGCAAGCTCGCACTTTGCTCTCCAGGTTACTCTAATTCTTCGTTTCTCTCTCGAAATTCAGATTTTTTTTAACCCATTTCTCTTAAATGGCTTCTCTGGGTTTGTTTGTTTTTTACAAAGCAGGAGCCTTTGCGACCAAAGTAAGTCACTCTCGGAAGAGAAAGTTAGAGCTTCGACGTTACGTGGTTTTGCAACCTGGTCAGATTCTTCTACACCTAGAAGTGGTTTCTCTGGAAAAGGTTAGTACTTGGTTTGCTTTTGTTTGTCTCTCTGTTTAAAGTGTTACCCTAATTTGTTTACTTAATGAAAAAAGATGCCGCAAAGCCTAGTGGTCGAGTGTTCGCACCTTATGCTATTTTCAAGGGAAAAGCTGCTCTCTCTGTTGAACCTGTTCTCCCCAGTTTCACCACTATTAATGTATGCCAAAACCCTCATTTCTGTGATTTGTGTGTATATATGTTCTTAAGCCTTTTAGTTAGATTAGATTCTCCTTACTTACTTGCTGTGTACAATTTTGTTAGTCTGGAAATCGTGTGATAGGGCGTCGTGGATCCTTGATGATGACATTTATGCCTGCTATTGGTGAGCGTAAGTACGATTGGGGAAAGAAACAGGTTTATTATCTTTTGCTCTCTCTGCCTACCTTTACTCAGCGTTCTTTCTCGTTCGGATAAATGACTTTGTTTCCTACATTGTTGCAGATGTTTGCTTTGTCAGCTACGGAAGTTGGATCTTTGATCAGCATGGGTTCCAAAGACACCTCTGAGTTTTTCCATGACCCTTCCATGAAATCAAGGTTTGATTTTCCCTTCAATACATGATTTTACTGCTCATTTGTTGCAGATATTTTCTTTTTTAACTCAGCTGTTTCATTTTCTGACATGCACATGTCTTTGACTCCTCAGTAATTCTGGTCAAGTCAGGAAGTCATTGTCAATTAC
>OVAQ01001367.1:0-10540 GCA_900406345.1 Erysimum cheiri
CAGGTTGAGAAGCTTCAAGGCTAGCTTTCATCCCTAGAAACAAGTCAGAGTTGATTCATGTAAAGATGAAGAAGATTTCGTAATGGTGAAAAGTAAAGATCATGAAAACTCCTGAGTGAGCAATCTAACTTACAATCTGCATTGATAATCCATTTTCCATTGAGAATACCCATAAGAACCTTCAAAGTTCTTGTGCAAGCTCCTTTTTCGTCTGTAGAAGCAATCACATGTGTAACACTTGGGTTCCAGTACCTTGATATGGTTGCATTGAATTTAACAGCTAAACTCTCCATCAGNTTCCATCAGGTTCTGAGCAATAGCAATGCAATGAGAAAATTAGTCTTTTTGTTTGCAAAAGCTCTACCAACTTGGAACCAAAAGTGGCAAATCCACAAACAGAGTTTCCTGTTTGAGCCTTGTGAAAAGAAGAGAAACTTAGTACTGACCTTATCACTCTTAGAGAGTGCTGATCCACAGAGAACAAGGTCTTTTGTAATAGCTGGGTTTTTTTCCGGAGAACATAGCACAGCAGGATTTCTGAGAGAGAATGGTAATGAGATTTATTAGTTGCTATCATAGAATAATAGTCATACCGTAAGTGTTAACATTGTATTCTGAAAAAGATTTGATACGTTTTTGGTAAGGGCTCTGCTCTGGATTTGCGATGTCCAGACTTCTCGTTTGGGAATTTGACAGAAGAATGAGCCGGACAAAGTAGAAGAAAGTCTTCCTGTAACCAAGAAAACACAGTCTCACGTTGAAATTGGAACTCTGGTAAGAATAATTATAATACGCAGATGAGAATGTAGAGAATGTGACAAAACATACATAATCCCAACGGCATCTGGACATCTCTCTTGCACATGGAACATGATAACTTCGGCGGCAAGATTTGACATAGCAGCCTAAGGCAGCCCCTTTCAGACTACATTTAGTGCACTTGATTTTCATTCCCCTTGCCAGTTCTGCTTTCAGGTTCTTCACTGTATCAGCTTCATAGTAAACTTGCGGTGCCCTGAACATTCATTTAACTGCTTTTAATATTTGTATCATGCAAAAGGGTATAACATTCTAGCCAAATTCTATAGACATGGACTTGCAGAAACAAAGATGAGCAATTGTAGAAGTTTTGGGTTTCGTAATGTATACCATTCGATACATCCACTATGGACATGGATAACATTGGATCGGAAGATGTCATCTCCAACCACCGGTCTTCCCTTTGAGTAATGCAGCATGTCTCCAGTGGCCTAACAAATATTGATCCAACCAATTGAGTAATCATACTCACCATTTTTTTTTTAAAAAGAATGGTTTTTTTGTTTGTTATGGCAAAGACTATTTACCTCAGACACCCTAGCGGATTGGCAAAATCCACATATAGTTATGTTGGATGATGGTTGATATGAAACTACAGATAGGGTCAAATCTGATGCCTTTGAGGTTTTTCCAGTTAGCTGATCATCAGAGTTTGCAGTGCAGTTGTCGTTGAAGTCGATATCAGCAGCTTTTTGCATGAGGTTCTTCTCCCTCTTGGGAACTTTCATATGATTTTCCATTGCTTCAGAAGCACTGATGTCACGCTTCCGTTTTGCTTCATGGTCTGTATGACGTTCAGGTAACTGCTGGAGAGACAAAAGCATGATACACATTTTAAGTTGTTTGATCTCAAGGACAGAACAAAAACTGAAGTACACCAATCTTTAGTTCAGGAAGTGGCTGATGAATCAAAATGGTCAGCTTATGAATCAAGACGAGAATGAACCTGATGTTTCTGTACTTTTACATGATCAGTGGGATCATCTGACCGGAGGCTTTCCATCAACCGAAGCAAAGTCTGATCTTGAGTCTTAGGATTCAGATTGTTTTCATGGCTAAAGGAATCACTACAAAGCCGCTTCCTCACAGCCTTGTCATGCTTCTCAGAAGCAGCAGTGATGTCACTCTGACTTTTTGCAGTTTGTCCTGTATGACTCTCCGGTGTCTGCAGCAAGGAAAAAGGATCAATACACATCATTAAATGAGTGCACTGAGGGACAAAACGAAATATCGCCTGATGAATCAATTATATGCTCTTACGTGATTGCCAGCATCATTCTCCGATTCAAACTCATATATTGGGAGTCGATCGCGCAACTGTTCTGCAGTCCAATCCTGATGCTTAGGTCTTGGGTTGCTATCTTCTGAGGTTGGAAGAGGAGAACCATCATGGCTAGAGGAATCACTACCACCATTTCGCTTGCTCACATCCTTGTCAGTCATCTCAGAATCTTCAGATCCGCCGTGTTTTGGGCTGTTGGAATTGTTCAATGCAGTGTTCTTGTAGTTGGAATCATTCGGAATCTGTAACTGTGGGAGATGAACACTAACAGCTGCATTCAAGCTTTTGTATATGCTTATAACACTCTCCATGAAATGAAGATTTCTCCGAGCTGCACATGTGTAATTAACAAACTTCCTTAAGACGAATATTCAAAGAAAGAGACAATATGAACAATTAAATTGACTTACCCTTTTTGGGATATTTAGATTTGCAGACAGCACATCCTGATTCAACTTGCGACGATTTATGAACACATGAACTGCCAAATAAGTTCAAAAAATGATAAGAATCTATCTATTTGAAATCAGATATGTAACGAATTGGTAAAAGAGTAACAGAGGGATTAGATAATCTCACTCGCAAAAGACGTGATCACAAGGAAGCAACACCGGTCGACTAAGCAATTTCAAGCTGCAAATACGTAATCGAATGTTACGATTCCAAGGAAAAACTTGATTTCTCTACAGTATAAAGAAAGGAAAACGAACCATAAGGGGCACTTGAGCTCGAGCTCGAGCTTCTGGAGATGAAGAACCCATGGATTCATCAGCATATTAGTAAACTCCGCCATTAGTGTAGAAAACCAGATCTAAATGACAAAAGCTCTTGAAGCCGAAGAGAATGAGAGAAATGCACTTCCTAGTCTCGTCTCCGTGCGACTGGTATTTACTGGGAGAGTCTTAGGGACACGTGTACGATTGATATCAAATGGCGGGAAGAAAGGCGGGGAGATGCTGTTTTGATTACGCGGGAGAAAATGTGAAATAACGCCCGCTTGTTTGTTACAAAAAATTTGAAATATTTTCAGTTTCAGTTTCAAAGGCCCAATAAAGCCCATTTGTTTGTTACGACGGCTACAACGTGATAGGGAGTAACCCTCTAGATGGTTCGAAGGTTTCGTCTTGCACGTAGGGGTATATTTGGAAAAGTCAGGACGCTTCCAAAAACTTTTCAACTCTCACCTCCAAGGTCCCTCAACAACACACGCTCTCTCTCTCCTCTCTCTTACTTTTCCTCCTACACTCTGGCGATGAAATGAGAAGTCGTTAGAGACACCGAACGATGGGAGCGAATTTGAAATCGGTAACGGCTTACTTCACCGTCTTCGCCGTCTTTTTCTTGCTTAGCGGTGACGGAGCTGCGGTGGAGGATGAGACCGAGTTTCACGGCGACTACTCGAAGCTGTCGGGTATAATCATTCCGGGATTTGCGTCGACGCAGTTGCGAGCGTGGTCGATCCTTGACTGTCCATACACCCCGTTGGACTTCAATCCGCTTGACCTCGTGTGGCTAGACACCACTAAGGTACGTGTGATCTTCATATCCGTTGCTTGTTCTTCGCTCCCTATTGTGTCGGTCGAGTTCCTTCTTGATGAATTCGAAACGAAATATTGCAATGAAGCATGTCTCATCTCTCTTATTGTTTCATTGATTTGTCAACATTGACGCCTCTAGTTGATATTTCTTAATCTGAGATTAGTCATAGAAAACAGCCGACTCCGCGACTTTTTTTATCGCTTCTGGTTCACTAAATGTTGCGCGATAGTAAAATTAGTCTTCGCTTTGTTTTTCTACTTAGATCTGCAAGTTTTTCTAGGAGAAGAGTGCTCAATAGTAGTTAGAAAATGTTAGGTCATATTTCCGATTATAGGAATTGCCACTCGTGGAGTAGGCGAAACGTTCTAACATGTGCATTGTGATTCGTTTGGCTGTTGATTACTGATCGACGTGATGGATGGTTTACAGCTTCTTTCTGCTGTCAACTGCTGGTTTAAGTGTATGGTGCTAGATCCTTATAATCAAACGGACCATCCCGAGTGTAAGTCACGGCCTGACAGTGGTCTTTCAGCGATCACAGAATTGGATCCAGGTTACATAACAGGTAGTTTTGAATTTTTTCTTTCTTTTGAGTTTTCTTGAGTTTGAAATCATTTTGTTGTGATGATATGGCTAAGTTAATTAATTTGGTTGATTTTCAGGCCCTCTTTCTACTGTCTGGAAAGAGTGGCTTAAGTGGTGTGTTGAGTTTGGCATAGAAGCTAATGCAATTGTCGCCGTTCCATACGATTGGAGATTGTCACCGACTAAACTGGAAGAGCGTGACCTTTACTTTCACAAGCTCAAGTTAGTCCTCACCACGCTTATTTATTTTTATTTTTTTTTGATAAGAGTAACAAATAACTCTGGTCTTCTTCTTTTTTCGCAGGTTGACCTTTGAAACTGCTTTAAAACTCCGTGGCGGCCCTTCTATAGTTTTTGCCCATTCTATGGGTAATAATGTCTTCAGATACTTTCTGGAATGGTTGAGGCTAGAAATTGCACCAAAACATTACTTGGAGTGGCTTGACCAGCATATCCATGCTTATTTCGCTGTTGGTACTGGCCAATTATTGTCAAGTTTCCATTTAACTTTCCCTCTAAAATCGGAAGTTATGTTTTGATTGACTGGATTGAGCTCAATACCTGACTTGTTGTTGATTTAGGAGCTCCTCTTCTTGGTTCAGTTGAGGCAATCAAATCTACTCTCTCTGGTGTAACCTTTGGCCTTCCTGTTTCTGAGGTTACCTCTGACTTCTTTTTAGTTTTAAGTAGTTGATATCCTGCAGGTCCTATAACTTAATGGATTTTTCCTTTGAAAGTGTTAGTTTTGTTAATCGCACTGCTATACTTGATATGGTGTCTGTTGATCTTAAAATGGCTAGTTATCAAAGAACATAGTGTGGGTTATATGTCTGTCAGCAGCCTTGGCTTATACAACCGAACTGCAACATGTACACAGATTTAATTTTCAGATTACTTAGGTTGATTCCAAGTTGAGAAGAAACTTTGACTGAGGTCTTTCAATTTCGATAGGCTGTGATTTGATTAATGAAATTATGTGACATATTGACATGCGCTTCTCATGTTTTTTGTTGGCAAGGCTTCAGGGAACTGCTCGGTTGTTGTCCAATTCATTCGCTTCTTCGTTGTGGCTTATGCCATTTTCAAAAAATTGTAAGGGTGATAATACGTTCTGGACTCATTTTTCTGGTGGTGCTGCAAAGAAAGATAAGCGTGTATACCACTGTGATGATGAGGAATATCAATCGAAATATTCTGGCTGGCCGACGAATATCATTAACATTGAAATTCCTTCCACTAGCGGTAAGATTCTATGTATGCATCTGTAACATCAACAAAAATTACACCAAGAATTTTTTGACTCTCATACTTCGTTTCTTTGATGCCCATCCATCAGTTACAGAAACAGCTCTAGCCAACATGACCAGTATGGAATGTGGTCTTCCCACCCTATTGTCTTTCACAGCCCGTGAACTTGCAGATGGGACTCTTTTCAAAGCAATTGAAGACTATGACCCAGATAGCAAAAGGATGTTACACCAGTTAAAGAAGTATGTACCTTTCTTTGTGATAAGAAATATTGCTCATCGATCATCACTTGCTGGCTCCTTGTACTTCAAGTTCTTAGTTGTCTTCTTCATATAAGAGAAAAGTGTTATCAGAAACCATAGTATTGACTATCACTGTGCTCTCTCTTTAGATTATGGAATGTCTTTGTCGCTTACAGTTATGAATGCAAAGAGGGTATTTTAGTTGATTGATTTTCACATTGTGTAGTTTGTTTGGACTCTGGCACGGATTAATAGTGCAATTTTGTCTTTTTTTGCAAATCTTTGTCAATCTTCAAAAGAGAAATGATATATAACATGCTAACTGTACTTTGCAGGTTGTATCATGATGACCCTGTTTTTAATCCTCTGACTCCTTGGGAGAGACCACCTATAAAAAATGTATTTTGCATATATGGTGCTCATTTAAAGACAGAGGTATGATGCATTCTTCATATTACATTATGCGTTTAATTTGTTATTATATTCCCCATTTGTTTTGCAATACCTTTTTTGATTTGCGCTTTATGTTCTCCCTTGCATCTTATGCTTTTACGCGTTAAAGATACTAAATGTATGAAGCTGCCTGTAATAGGTTGGTTATTACTTTGCCCCAAGTGGCAAACCTTATCCTGATAATTGGATCATTACAGATGTCATTTACGAAACTGAAGGTTCCCTCGTGTCAAGGTAAAGTTCCACAATGGCAGAAGTAAAACAGGAATGCAAGGTCTTCAGTATTAATCTAGTGGCATGTTATCTCAATTGCTTAAGCAAATTATCAAAGAACATTACTTTTTATCGTTCCTTTTGAGCTTAGTGGATGATCAGTGGCTTAATGTGGGAAGAGGTGTGAAACTCTTGCATGAAACATGACACTAATATCAAATATAACTAGCAAAACAAAATTAACTGACTTGTAATTTTGTATTATTCTGAGTAGTCTTCCTTTTAAAATTTTTGCTTAAGATATAGTAGACTAGTTCACATATTTATGCTCCAATATCTGCAGGTCTGGAACTGTGGTTGATGGGAATGCTGGACCTATAACTGGGGATGAGACGGTAAGCTCAGAGCTTGGTTTCAAATTATTTTGGTGCAAAAGTACTGAAGACTAATATAATACTTGCTTCTGGGACACTGCTTGCTATGTTCTCTAATACATTGCAATGTTCTCTAATACATTGCAATGTTGACTCCCCGCTACTTTTATTGATTATGAAACTGATCTCTTATAGGTACCCTATCATTCACTCTCTTGGTGCAAGAATTGGCTCGGACCTAAAGTTAACATAACAATGGCTCCCCAGGTACTCTTTTTTAGTTCTTCACCTTAAATAGATTAAACTTTAACTGCACGTTTCTGGTTATATGTTGAGTCACCAACAATTTGTCCTATCTAAAAATCATATATATATGTACTCCTCAAGAACTTGTATTAAGCTAAAAGAGATTCTCATTGGGAAAAATCACTACAGCCAGAACATGATGGAAGTGATGTACATGTGGAATTAAATGTTGAACATGAGCATGGGTCAGACATCATAGCTAACATGACAAAAGCACCAAGGGTTAAGTACATAACCTTTTATGAAGACTCTGAGAGCATACCGGGGAAGAGAACTGCAGTTTGGGAGCTTGATAAAAGTGAGTAATAAATATATGAAACATGTTCTCAAAGTACGGTGCACACTTTTTTTTTTTACTTTTGAGTAATCGTTCTTGTTCAGCAAATCACAGGAACATCGTTAGGTCTCCAGTTCTGATGCGGGAGTTATGGCTTCAGATGTGGCATGACATTCAGCCTGGTGCAAAGTCCAAATTTGTCACCAAAGGTAAAAAAATATTATTGGCTCTTCTATCACTTTCTACTATTGCGTTCGGGTGTAAATATACATACCGTGTCACAGCCAAGCGCGGGCCACTAAGAGATGCAGATTGCTACTGGGATTACGGGAAAGCCTGTTGTGCTTGGCAAGAATACTGTGAATACAGGTTTCACTCCTCTTCTTATCCGAAGTTTCTTCTCTTATTCTGGAAATCTGTAATTACTGATTTGGTTGCTATAATGTTATTGTGATACCTAATGCAGATACAGTTTTGGGGATGTTCACTTAGGACAAAGTTGTAGATTGAGGAACACATCTGCTAATATGCTTCTCCAGTACATATAGATTTCCTCGTTCAGGTCACATTACTTCTCTTTTTTTCTCACAGTCCAACTCTCTCATTATAGTGGACATTAGATTTCACACAAACAACAAACTTTAACCAATTATGTTTTTCCCTTTATTTAAATTTGTTACAGCAAATGACCATTCCTTCCTCTTCATTGTCCTCTCACAGTAAGAAGACAAAAAAAAGTTCAAATCGGTCAATTCTTATTGCTCTCTCTATTTCTCACGCAAAGGTATTCTTTTGTGAAATTTTTCTATTGCGAGCATATGATATTTTGGGTACAGCTAAGAGTGCAGTTACTTCGAACTTAACGGCCAAATGTAGTAAACCCATAGTAAAAAAATATAGAATATTTTTGAACTACAAATGCGATTTGGTATCTTCCGTTTCAATGGAGAGAAACAGAACAATTCTGAATAAGTTGTAGTTTATTTGCTCTAGCTTATTGAGTTCACAAAACTGTATGGTAATAAGAAAAACTGTCAAGTTTTGGTTGAGTTTTTTAATGCTCAATTATTTGATTGTTTCAAATGTAGCATTTGAGTTGGCAGTCAATGATAAACGTGACATTTTTATATATAACACCATCTAAATTATAGAGGGATAGATAGATATGCAAGAAATATAACTTCCTAGTTTTTATTTTACATATTTAACTAATTTAGTTTATCTTTATTTGTTTATTAAACGATACGCATATATTTATTTTTATACAGAACCAGTTTAAGTAATTACTGTATAAACAAGATGAAAGTAATAAGATGTGAAATTTTACGTTTTATGGAATTTACGTTTTTGATAAGCAATTGGGGTAGAGAGAGATGGAACAAAGCATAATTAGGTGGAAGAATTAAAGTGCTAGGTGGTTTGATGGTTTGGTTGAACATGAGTTTTGAACTTTTTATACGAGAGTTAATACTTTATATATCGAAATTAAATGTTTAGTCAATTTTATGGTCCCTCTCAAATTGAGGTCCTTTTTTCCCAAATTTGCCTGCCTTATTAAATTAATAGACATGCNAAGAGTTAATACTTTATATATCGAAATTAAATGTTTAGTCAATTTTATGGTCCCTCTCAAATTGAGGTCCTTTTTCCCAAATTTGCCTGCCTTATTAAATTAATAGACATGCATTCGTTTTTCTTTTCCTTTTTGTTTAAACCTTGGCATTATTCTTTCAGTCCCTTGGATGAAAGGTGGCAAACTTAATGCCAAACTGTCCAAAAGACAACAAATTTCATAACTTCGTAAGAAAGATTAATTATATATATTAGTATATAATTAACATAATAATTTAAAATAAATTAAAGTACTGAAATTTACTGCATGTAATCCATTTTAAATACTGTATTTGTACATTCTTCATAAAGTTTATTGAAATTGATATGTTCGGATCTGCTTTATAGTATCTATAACATATGGATGATTCTTATATCCTACTTTTTTTTTTTTTTTTTTTTCTTATATCCTACTTNTACTTGATCTTACTATTCTCTATAACAGATGTAATATGGGTTTTAAATTTGTTGTTCTTATGTTAATAATATTTTTAATCGAAAGTCAAACTAATTGCAAAATCTGTAAATAAGGGATTTATTATGTTTTAAGATGTCAGTGAATAGGATTCTCAACCATTGCCATTAAACTGCTTGAGGTTTGTCTTAAATTGGTCGCTTTTTGAATTTGATTTCTGGCCATCGTTGAAATTTTATTATGTTTAGATGCAAATAAATAACAAAAAGTAAACGAGGAAAAAGTCTAAATCTGAATCAATTTTCTTGCTCCCTAACACTTAGCGTTTGTGCAATGTTCTGTATTTACATATAGAAAGATAAATTTTTACAAAAAAAAAAAAGTAAGTAAAAGTTAATTGTATTGTCGATCTTGTTCTGCACGCATGAACGTTGCAAGAATTGTTTGATAAAATTTAATAAAAGTTATACATTATTTGAACTCTACAATGTAAAAAAGATTACTAGTTTTTGTCTTTTTTTTTTTTTTTTTTTTNTTGTTTTTTTTTTTTTTTTTTTTTTGGACAAATACTAGTTTTTGTCTTTAAATGACAATCGTATCGAATAAATTAAAAAATAAGTTGAGTACAAATTCATAAATGATTGTGTTGTTTAAAATAGTGACTCAACACAAATGTTTGATCGATAAAAAAAATAGATATCACATAATAATAGTCTTTTTCATTTTAGAATCTCACAAAATACTGATCAAAACTTAGGTGTAAGTGCTCTTGTAGCCAAAACATGGAAATAAGAGGTTTATTCTTACTAAATGGATAATCATATACTTATTTATGTATAACTTTACGAGGATTGGATTCCGAAGCTTGTACTTTTAATAGGTTTTACAAATTTCTCACTTACTCATAAAAACTTTATGCCAAAGAAGCAAAATTTCAATCAATTTGATTCCATATAGTTTCTACTACTTTTATGACACTAATTAAAAGGACAATTCAGTCAATTTATCTTCGATGGTAACCCAAAATTGAAGAAACGGTAAAGCAAAATAAGGGCAATCCAGTAAATTCAGTCTTAATGGCATATTTGTAATTGTTTAGAACAATTAAGGGTAATCTAAGCCTCCAGCCTCTATAAATTGTCGTAACCTACCCATTCCCGTGACCTTTCTGTTATC
>OVAQ01001368.1:0-18462 GCA_900406345.1 Erysimum cheiri
TTTTCACCAGGAAATCTCTCAAGAACGGCTCAGAAAACTCAAAGAAAGACTCTCAGTAACTTTTCTCTCTAATTCTCTCTCAGGAAAACGACAAAGTGGCTGGTGAAACCCTAAGTCGCACTTCCTGAACCTTATAAANTTTCCCTAAACCGAACGAAAGCGCGCAATTAAAAGCCCAAAAGCCCAATTGCCAAAAACGCTTCGTGTCGATCGACACACCCTGACCAAAAATCCGGTTCACGGGCGTGACAGCTATGAGCAAGAGATTCAGCATCACTTCGTGTTCCTGGATCGTCAGCACTTTCAGCCAAGGTAAATAAAGCTTCTCTGATTTCTGGGACTTGAAACTGTCTTGCTTTCACACTTTCAACATGACTTTCCAACGTGTCTAAGATAAAGATTTAAGAGTTAATCCTCCAACCACTTATGTCAATATATCCCACTTATTTGTTGAAGAGAAAAACAAACAATATATTCTTTAAACAATTCCAAAGAAAGCCACAACTTTTGTAGAAGAATATGCTATATCACATAACACAAGATTAAGGCTGTGACAACCACATGGCATGAAGAATGCTCTTGGATTAACTTCTAACAACCTCTTTTGAACTCCCTTATTCTTTCCTTTCATATTAGCTCCATTATCATATCCTTGTCCTCTCACATCATCAATGTTTAACTATAGTTCAACCAATGCATCTTGGAGAGAAGAAAATAGTCCTTCTCCTGATTTATCTTTGACGATCAAAAATGTCAAAAATAATTTCTCAATCTTGGTTGACATTGTAGAGACATCCACACATCGGATAACCAAAGTCATTTGTTCTTTGTGACAATATCCGGAATACAATCTAAAATAACGGAGAAATATTTCGACTCATCAATCTTCTTGATGATCATAACTTTGATCTCCATAGAAAGCATTGCATTTAACTCATTCTGAATCTTGTGACTAAGGTAATGCAAATAGATTTTCTTTCTCTCAAATCTTCTGACATGCTCCCTCATCACTGCATCAAACTCTGCAATCATCTCAATAAGACCCAAAAAATTTCCATTATTTGCTTCACCAAGCTTATCACTATCCTCACGAAATGCCAAATTTCTCTGAGCTAATGTTTTCACCACTGCAAATATCCTCAATTATACTTCTCTCCAGTGGCTTTTCTCTCTGTTGAGTTCTTCTTGAGCATGCTTATCAATTGTCTGATTTTTTTGTAGTCTAACCTCCAACTCTGTCCAGCGTGTCATACACATAACATGATCTTGAGAAATTTCATGTTCTTTTAATCTTCTAGAAAAATTTCTCCAATCATTATACCCCGTGTTTTCCAAGTTTCCACCGCTTCTTTCCTGTTTAAACAACTTACAGCAAAAACAAAAAGCTTTATCTAAAGCTTTTGAGTATACCAACAATCGTCTTTCTTGTTTCTCTCCGTTTGCCATTTCTCTTGTGTAAAATGCTTGAGAGAAATGTCTACCAATATTATCCTTAGGGAATTGATAGTCACTTGAAAACCTTGTCGTAGGACCTTTTTTGATCAAGGTTTTTCCAATTTGCAGGATCAGAATAATCAGAAATATCTTCATGTTGCTCATTTTCCTCTTCACTTTGATTTTCAGCCTCGTCTTCGTCTAGATTACATTCATCAAAATTAATGATATCTTCATGTTGCTCTCTTTATTCCTCCATGTTAGATTTTCATCAGGTTTCTCAACTTGTTTCACATACTTTAACGTAGAACCTAATATAGACTTGATGTATGCTTCTTGTTTCTTCTTCTTTTTTCTTTTCTCATGTCGTGATGGTTGACTTTTTTTCACTCCCAATGGTGTCATTTTTCTGAGAACTGAAAAAAAAAACAAAAAAAGATGAATCACAAACAAAAATTACTAACTAAAACTATAAAACAATAACTAAATTGAAGAACTAAGCAAAACAAAAAAGAAATTGACACACAAGGCATCATTATCAACGTGACAAGTGACAACGTCACCGTCACAACGTCACAAATTGAACGTGGTGGCCTATGAGTAATATAGATCTTAATTTGTTGACACAAAAACACAAATCTTCTAATAATCAAAGTTACGAATAACGATGCAACTTAAGTATGTAACGAACAAGATTTATAATTAGAATTTATGAAATCATATACTTTGCAGTTTTTGCCTCTTAGTTTATCAATTATCAATTTTCCAGAAACAAAGATAAAAGAAAAATCAAAAGTAAAAGTAACAATTAACATCAAAACTATGATTCTATTTGTAAAAAAAAAAGAGAAATTGACTTACATAACCACATATTGGAGAAGAGATTAGAGCTTTTAGCTTTAGTATCATCAATGTCAAAAAAGAAAAGAAACTTAAGCGTCGTTAGGCCATATAATCGAGTTTAGGGATGTTTAGGCAAAAATAATCGGTTCGTGAGAGTCTACAGAAAGCAAGAAGAATAGTTGAATACAATCTCTTTATTGATCAAAGTATCGAAACCGAATACAAGAATCAAATCACGATAAATCAATCTATCCGCGTCTCGAAGTCGATTGAGGGTGTCTCGTGCTCTTAGATTCTTCTCTTGTAGTTGCTTTCGATTTCATGTCCCTTGCTAATGTCTGTGGCCCTTTATTTATAGAGAACCCTCTATGACTCTAATCATCGTGGGATTAGGAGTCTGTTGCTTGATTCCATCTAGGATAAGGATAATCACGATACTTCTAGATTATCTCAAGATTTCCGTTGACCTTATCCAATATCTTCATAAATATTATTTATTTTCTCTAGAGTTATCGAACTTGGGGAATTTATCTCGGATTTTATTTATTTAATATCGATGATAATATTATGCCCAACAGGGTTTTCTTTTATTATTAAATTAATTTTTTTTATTAAACATGATAATTACTTATATCTTAAAGCCCACATATTTTTTAAGGTCCTAAAAACTATATATATAAAAAAGGCTTAAAAAAAAAAATTTAACTAAAAAGGCCCTTATAATTTAGAGGCCCTAAGTAGTGTCTTCATTGGCTTGGCCTTTGGGTCAGCCCTGAAATTGGAATTCAAAACTCATATTATGTAATTTTTAAAAGTAACACGCGATTTATACATGATCTACGTTTTTTGTTAAAACGAGAGTTCATCCAACAACACCGTCGAGAGGGACAGAGAGGTAGACAACAAACAAAGAGGGTAGAGGTAGAGAGAGAGAGAGAGAGAGAGAGAGAGAGAGAGAGAGAGAGAGANATTTGGTGGAGAAAAAAATAAGGCGAAAGAAGAGGAGGAGAGAGAAATGAGAGAGAGAGATTTGGTGGAGAAAAAAATAAGGTAAAAGTAGTTGAGGAGGAAAGAGAAATGAAAGAAAGAAAAAAAGAAGGAGAGAGAAAAAAAAGAAGATAAAACAAAGATTCTAAGACTAAGTGCAATGACACATTCGACCGAGTGTGAGAGAGAGGTTGTAACTAATAAAAAATTAAAAAGTAATGGAACAGTGTAAAAAACAGGAGAGAGGTGTTGTAACTTTGCAACCGGTTGTATGAGATTATTTTAATCTCTCTCTCTCTCTCCTTCTCTCTCTCTCCTTCTCTCTCTCTTTTCTCTTTCTCATTAAATTTTAATAATAAAAAAATATTTCACACCCACTCCATCTATTTTACCATTGCCCATGCTCTAAGGGTAATTTGATATCTCTCTCCGACAAACTACTGTAGAATAAAGTTAAGTTTCTTGATTTTTTTTGAATCTATGGTTAGTTTATATATATTAATTCCATTTTTTTATGTATACATCTTATAAAAGAATATACAAATTGAGCGATAGGTTAATGATAAGGAAACAAAAATATATAAATTCACTTTATTTTTTTGGAAAATAATACTTATTTTTATTTTATTTTAAGGGTCAACGAAATATATATCTCCAGACGAATGAAAAATAGAGAGAATAACATCGCTTATTTTATAATTAAACTTCTATCCACGTAATGACCCCTATTAGCGCTACTAAATCTTTAGCGCCATATAAATCGATGTGGCAACGAGCATTAAATGCTGCAGATTTATAAGAGATATGAGAACAATAAATGCTGGAATTTGAGACACGCAAATCTGCTGCCTGACGCATGCATTGGAGAAAAGAAGATTTTACAAAATTTTACAAATGATTATACTAGATTCGTATAACATAGGGTTTCAGCTAATTATTAACACCATATGTAACTTGATTTAACAGAAGTAAAAATATCACCATTAAAAACGCTTTGAAGCTTTTTACTTTTAATGTACGAATTAAAGCTCGCTGACATCCGATTCAAAGGTTCACCTTTAATGACTCAATTAAATGTTCATATCGTACAAAGTGTGGTACATATATATATTGTAGATGTGGTTTATATTAGACGATAATTTTTAGCTGAATTGATAACGCAAATCTTACTATATATGTATGTATTTACAGGTAAATGATGCCCATGGTTGTCCGTTTGGTATGAGGAGAGTGGAAACAAGACGAAAAAGGGTGCTACGAGCATGTTGTGGCGTTGGAGGGATTTTGTGTGGCTGTTTGTTTGCGAGAGAAAGATGACTTTAACACAGTTTTTAGTGCGGTTAAAGAAAGGTTAGGTATGATAGAGGCCGATGATATCGAGATAACATACCAATGACCGCAGTGGATGATGGGCCCAAATTGGAAACGAGCAAATCCGATTCACATTGAAAATGATGAAGCCGTGACTCTATTCATGGTCATAAGGGCCGATCTGGAAGAAGTTCATTTCCGGGTGAAAGTTATCCATGCCGGAAAGGAGAGAGTTGAAAACAAGGAACGTGGTTATCAAGCGCTGGAGAGAATGAGTTCGACGACGATATCAGATAAATAATGGAATACAGCTGAGACAAGGGCAGTATAGGATACCGATATCGAAAAATGTTAGATCATAAAGATACATCTTTTTATGATATGTTAGCGCAAGCTGATTCTATGTTACATGGTTCGTTACAGATTGGTCGTGGCAATACGACAGAGTTTGGCAGAGAGAATACTCTGGATGGGAAACAAATTCGCGATGGACATGGTGGACAGGAAGTGTATGGAGGGATAAGAATTTTTTATGACGTCGCGCGTAGTATTGGTGAGAATATAGTTGTTCCACTAGTTAGAGGGGCTTTAACATAGAAAGCAACATGATATGTCCAATTACGTGTCAGTGCTATCGAGAAAGGAAAGAAAAAAATTGTTTACAACCAAGACATGCGTATCCCTGACTTCGAAGTATGGTGGAAGAGTTATGTGGCAGAAATGTGGCGAGAGATGTGCGTTACCCAGATGACACTGGAAAGTATGCAATGTGGCTCAAACCAGGGTAACAACACAACAAGAACGGCGAGGGCGTTAGAATTTGGTGGACAATGTAACAATGGACCGACAACCAAAGAAAATCTGCGTCTAACACTGGCTGGTACGGTGACAAAGAAGGAGAAAGCACCCATCTTAACGCTATCTTCAGACGACTCTTTATTTGGGACACCATCTACAAAATTGGCAACTATATCATCCACTTCCACCGGCGAAGACTCGGAAACGTCTAACAACCAATCAATCACGTTAATACGTAAGAAATGTTTTTATTAGGTTCTTAAACGACAATGAAGTTATTTTAATAAACTTTTTATATACCATTAACTTTGCCTTTTTACATGATGATATGTTGGCGGGCTACTACACTGATGTGGATGGTCCCTTGAATCTTACGTCGGTGCAACCTCCACAGGTTGAATCTGGTAAAAGGAATGCTCTAGGAAAAGGAGGGGCAATTGTGTAAAAAGGTTCAGGTTCAAGGGCTCCAAGATCCAGTTTCGGCGATTAGTTGGCCTTATTAGAAATTCTGGTGCTGACGGTTTTGCGCAATAGAGATGCACCGCCATACTTTGACGACCCCTGTGAAGAAGGTTATATCCTAATGAGTTAATAAAATATATAGATAATTTTCAAGTGATTTACTATTTAATGACTATTAATTAAATAATTATCTAATTCTTCATGACATGTTTAAAATAAAGAAACCCTAAATCATTTGTGTAATGCAGATTATTTACTCTGAGCTCTGAAAGATGCAGATTACGAAGGGGATGTTATTTTCGTAGGGAGAATGTTTAAAAGCAAAGAAGACTTTACAACAAAACTGGTAATTCATGCAATACGAAAGATATTATACTTTATACATTCAAAGTATCAACCTAACCTTTTGGTGGTTGTTTGTGTGAGCCATACATGTTTATGGCGCTTATATGCGACTACGTTAGAAGATATCAACCGATTTGAGGTTAGAAGCATTACCCTACACCACACATGCAATGTAGACGCAAGAAGGAACTTCCACAAGCAAGCATCAACGGCTGTTATCGAAAAACTGATGAGGACACATTATGTTGGTGTTGGGAGAGGTCAGAGGCCAAATGAGCTGCGCAAGATGCTTCGCCAAGAATTCAGTCTCAATGTTTCCTACTGGAAAGCATGGAGAGCGAGAGAAATAGCAATGTACAATGCATAAATAGGAAGTTTTGCTATAATTAAACCATATTTCAAACTTCTGTTAGAGAAAAACCCAAACTCGCTCGTCTATTTGGAAACAGAGGCATATAACATTGGTGTTGAAAGGTTTAAGTATATTTTTTTTCGCACTGCACGCATCGATTCAAGGATACACCTACATGCGTAAAGTAGTGGTGATAGATGGTACTCACCTTAGGGGATATTATGGAGGCTGTCTCATTGCAGCAAGTGCGCAATATGAAAATTTCTAGGTTTTTCCATTGTGTTCGGGATTGTCGAGCGAAAACGTTGATGCTTGGACATATATGGTTCCTTAAGAAAACTTACAAAGGCTGTTCTCGATGGCCCATATCTGATATTGTGTCGGATAAACATTCTTCAATTTATGCTAGCATACAGAAGGAAAAATATAGTTAGCACAATATGTTAAAATTTTTTATATTTTAAGTTATATTTATGCGATAACCGACTTGATAAATTAGAATGTCTCGTGCACAAGTTTAACTTGTTATTGGCGCAATATATATATTACACGCTAATATATAATCCGGATGAAAATGAAAACTACAGGTTTATCCAATGACATCACATGTAGCTTGTATTGTCGACCTGAAGAGGAACATTATTGCGATATTTAAGTCTGAACCGTTAAATCGTCTAGTACCTGCAGTAGCCAAGGCTTATCGGCTAAGTGATTTCAACAAAATTTTTAGCGAGATAAGAGCTATGAATGGGCCATGCCCTGTCTACTTAACTCGCATTGGATTTGAGCATTGGACAAGGTCACACTTCGTAGATAACCGTTTCAATGTGATAACTAACAATATCGCGGAATCTTTGAAAAATGTGCAAACCATGGCGCATGACAACCCAGTCATCTCAATCCTCGAGTCTATCCGAACGACTACAATTACATGGTTTACCCTACGTCGAAAAGCGGTTCAGCATAAAAAATATATATTGCCCCAAAAGTACATGATATGGTGTTTGATAATTTTGAAAAAGGTGCGGAATATAAAGTTAAAAATCGGAGATGGGCAATATAAAGTCCTTGATAGTGAGGAGTCAGGATTCGCAGTTCATTTATGGGAAAGGACATGCACTTGCAGAGAGTTCCAGTTGTTGACAATTTCATGCTCCCATGCCATAGCTGGTGCAATTGAAGAAGGTGTCCGAGTAGATACACTTGTTGCGGTACATCACACAGTGCCGTAACTGAGATTGCCTTACCAAGGGATGACCACGTCGGTCCCTGATATATCAACTATAGCACCATTGCGAAGTGACGTTAGTGGAGGAAAGCTGGCACCACGATTTGTACGCAGACTACCAGGACGCTCACGGAAGAGTAGAATATTCTCACGAGGATAGTTTAAGGTTTGGGCAGTTTATTTAATAACAAATATTGTTTTAACTAACCGATAACTAACCAATTATTTAACATCCCTCTCCTTAATGGACGTTATCATCATTTCAAACGACATCCTCCCCCGTCGATAAAACAGAAAAGCTTCAATGTCCCCCGATATTTCCGCGTGATCCTTCAAAATTTTCGGATAGTGAGATGTGGACAAAAGATAACAATCAACGATTGCAAGGCACGGATATATTTTCCGCGTCTCTTCATCTATTATCGTTCTTTTTTTTGAACATGGCGATAACCCTCTCAACAGTGACATCTTCTTCGAATCCAAAGAGGGTGCTATAAAACGATATTTTCTTCCTAGTTATATTTGTTCCTCTTCTTCTGAACAGTCGGGTACTTGTGGCAACAAAGTCCGGTAACAAGCTTAAATTCTCTGAGAGAGAAACGCACAGGGGTTCCAATAAAAACGACCAAGATCTCATTGGATTTCGCTACTTCCAATTGCGTGCTCAGAAGATATATCCCAAAAGTCACAAACCATGCAGGTTGATGGGGGAACTCCAACAATTTTCAAAACTGAGTACATCTAATGAAAATCTTTTCATCTTCGCCGAGAGCATAAAAGTCCCCTCCTACAATCAGTGGACCATCAATACTCTCAATCACTGTCTTAAGCTGCTGCGTCGACTTACTGATGGTGCCGCATACACCACAATAAGATGCACTTTCTCTGTTCCATTATCCACTGTATCGTAAACAAACTGATCCGATGAATCAATAATTGTTACCGTACCTATACTCGACCTCCATAGTAACCATATTCCACCACTTTGACCAACTGCATCTACTCTGAAGGAATTATCAAACCCAAGGGATTGACAAATTCGACTTGCCTGGTCACCTCCAGCATGAGTTTCAAAAATCGCAAGGATATCTGTATTGAATTTCTTCAAAAGATACCGTACTGATCTCCTAAAGTTGGGTTTATTCGCCCCCCGACAATTCCAGAATAAGCAATCCATCAAAATTCTTTTCAAAATGTATAGAACTACCAGGGCGAACCGTCAAACCACTGGTAACACCGCCACATCCTCCGGCATGTCACTTTGCATCGCCATCTCTCGGGACTGCGCCTCTGTTCCCAAAGATGCGCCTTCCATTGTAGTTGAATTTGGTACTGTAATCGGAATCTCTGGTTGATCATGTCTCTCCGCCGTAAACAGACCACCTTGCCGTCCAACATTACCCTTCTCAACTCTTAGTCTCTTCCTGTAGGAAGACAATTCCTCCTAACTCCGAAGTGGGCCAAAAATTAGACCGCGCGTAGGCCCATTATTCTTCATCTGTTTGGGCTTTAGCCCATTCTGTTCTCTAGATTTAACTCCACCAGCTCGTCTATGTCGAGGCCCATCTCTGTTGCCCTTGCTCCCCTCATTAAAAACACCAACTTCATTAGTAGCACTGTCTGAGGCGATACTCTTTCCTTTCCTTGCATGGTTTGAAATAACCTCATTTTCCTTATTTGCTGTGATCGAGATATCAATCACCCGAGAATCTATCGCACTTATCTCCTCCTCCAACGTGGCAAAACTGTTAGACATCTCAATATTTTCCATATTTGTCGTACCTGAAATATCCTGAAGATTTCTTCCCAACTCCGATCCCGATTCTCCCGCCGTGAAAACCAACCCATTCACCGGCTGCTGATTCTTCCTTCCGCCACGTCGAACCACTGTGAACCCATCCCAAGTGCTCGCCAGAAGTGACGTTTGCGCAGGGACACTACTTTTGGCCTTCTCTGCTGCCTTTCTCTCCGCTGCCTTTGCCATCGATTGCTCAGTCAATATCTTCGGACAATTATGCACCAAGTAACCGTAAATACCACAGCCAGAGCAAATGGTTGATAAACCCTCATAGGCCACATAATAACGCTCCCCATTAACCTGCACCGATCCTTTTAGAGGTTTCGAAAGATTCACCGCCACACATACCCTCGCAAACCGAGAGCGCTGAAATCGAATTGTGGCTAAGTCCACCCTAATCGGGTTTCCCAACCCATGAGCAATCCCCATCAATACTTCGGTGTGATAGAAAGAGTGGTAAATTCGATAGACGAACCCACACTGGCGTCGTGGTAATATCATCGCGCAACAGATCGAACTCTGGAGACCATGCCTGCACCATGAGATGACTCCCAAACGCTCTCCATGGCCCTCCAGATAGTGCCGCCAAATACTCTTCCTCTTTCTCAAACCTAACAATAAAGAATTGTCGTGGAAGATCCAAGACATACATCCCTCCTTTAGGGTTCCACAGCTCCTTCAATTTCTTATTCAAGACATGCAACGCTATGTTTCTCCCAAACACCTTCACTATCATGAACTGTTTCCACATCCCATTCATTGCTTCCAACACTTCGGCTCCGATAGTTATCACTGGTTCCCCATCCTCCCCATTTGGGAACTCTAACCGTAGCCTAGACCTCACAAAGTCACCATCCATCAGCAACTCCGGCCAGGGCGCTCCTCCACCGTTGCTTCCCACCACCTTCTCAACCCACACTCTAGGACCATCCGGAGGATCACCAGGCGGCCTCCCCCGACCACCAACATCCGTTATGGTTGCATCTTGTGCCCCTAGGGGAAAAACCCTAGAATCGCCCATCGAGATGTAATTAGCCGACAATCTCTCTCAATCTTACTACTATGTTAAGTATAAATATTATACAAAAAAAAAGTCCAAATATGAAATAAATATACATTGAAACAAAACCTACAATCTAACAATATATAACAATTAATTAACAAACTAAAAATTAACAATAAAAATAAAAATTACATTAACAAAAAAGTATTAAAAAAAAAATCTGCAACATCGCGCGGGTATTTATCTAGTTTATAAGGTTTTTTATAGGGATTTATAAAGTTTTTATAAGGTTTTTAAAAAGTTTTATAAGCTATTTTAGAAGATTTCAAAACCTTAAAAACCTTATAAATACTTTGTAAAACCGTTTTACAAGATATTTTTATGGTTTTATATGGTATTTATAGGGTTTTATAAGGTTTTTATAAAGTATAGTTTCCGTAATTTTGGCGGGAAAATTTGATCACAAATTTTTGGCGGGAAATTTTTTGATTTTTTTGCAGAAAATTTTTTGGCGGGAAAAAATTTGAAAATTTTTAGCGGAAATTTTTTAATGAGAGTAGGGTTTTGAGTTTTGAGGGTAATATCGTCGCTTGGCTCTGCTAATAGGAATAATTATAAAAATAGGCATATGAGAGAGTTAGTTTTGATTAAGGGTATGATAGAACGGACATTTTGCAAATGCCCCAACAAACAATAAGCTAAACATTAATATTACAACTTATATTTATAAAAGCGATGTATAGAAAAAAAAACGCGCAACATCGCGCGGGTATTTAGCTAGTTCCTTTCATAGAACAAACAATTTTTATTGTAATTGGTTTTACACCTCGTTTAAGAATATTATGTAAGCTTGCGATCAACCAATTTCTAACTTAAACAATAAAGACACTAATATATTCACCGATTGAGAATTATCTCTACTCTCTAAACAAACGAAAAATACTTCTTTTTGTTTATCAACGGTTAGACCTAGCAGTTCTATCTTCAACCATATTTTATATTCATCAGGTTAAGAAAGAATTTAAATTAAGGTATAGTTGTTTGATTCAGATGCTCCAAATCTTCCTTGGAATATTTTCTTTCTGATTAGCTCATATCTTCTGTTTGTGCATGTTCCACATTATCCCTTGTGTGTCAGCGACGCTTTGTCATTAATTCGTCTATCTTTTTGGCACGTTCCTCCTTGTCACACTTTTATTCTCCTCTTTTTTTTTACCACTTCCCAGGTTAAGCACACATCATACTTGACCAAGATAAGCACCGAATTTAGCCAAAACAGAAATGCCCTGAATGAGTTTGAAACAATCTTTGATGAATCCAATAGACAGAGCAGTTATATGTGTTCAAAAATATCATCCTACAAATAGTAAACAAAAGCAACTGTTCATAAATAATTTTAATGTACTCCTCGAAATGAATCTGTTTTTCATAGTGAAATAAATGATTTTAATGGATCCTTATTTTTATGTTTTTTACGGAATGATCTTGGAAAGATGCGGTGGAGGAGTCGTGTGGGAAAGGGATATGAGTGATTGCAGAACCAGGAGGAAGTATGAGAGATCAAGACGCCATTGATTGCTGCAACAAGTACGGAGTCTCGTCCTTGCGACATTTCCGCCATTAGATTTAAATGATGTTAAAAGGCTTTCGATCATATAAAGCATTCACTAGTAGATCCTGAAGAAAGTATATCAACGAAAATAAGAATGGCAGACGATCTTGAAACATTTGAGACCTTATAATTATGATTTTTAATCCCTACACAACTTTTTGATTCAACTTATTGTATTAACTAATCTTGATGTCTCATACCTCTGCTCACGGATCTCTCTTCTTCAAATCCAGCTTCAATTTGTGCTTCCTTCATCTGGCATGATAGACAGTTCCGAAAGCCAACAGATTGATAAAGCTCACACGAAACAATTAAATGAGAAGAGTTGTACCAATTTTGTCACACTTCAGCCATGGCTCTGACTTGAACAAAAACTTAATTTCAATTCTTAAGAATTTCTTTCATAACTTGATGTCTAGAGAGAAAGAGAATACAACTTGTAACAAATAGAGAGCTTTTTTTCAGCTGACTTGAGGAGCAAGAGAAGCAACCACGTTTTGACACATGTATCCTAATCATCATCTAAACAACACAAAGCATCAAATTTCTTAATGCTCTAAAACAACTTTGAAGTACTAAAGATCATAAATGCTTGACTTGAGTTGCTTTGCATCGGTAACACTAAGATCCTCTACATAGTCTACAAAGGCATGAACTGTACCAACATGGTTAAGCTTTTTAAGGTAAACTCCAATACCTTTGAATTTAACACATTGCAAAGTGTTCTTCTCGGGACTGAAGTAGAAAACATAAGGCTTAGATTTCGATTTATCCAATAAAATAATTTCACCTGTAGGAGTCGTCCCAACAACAGAAAGACGTTTGCGGTTATCATTCTCCGGTAAAAGGTAGACATGTCCCGACCATTCCTGTTTCTCGACATCCTCTAGAACACACAACTCACGGGGACCCAATTCACCATTCCACATCCAGAGATAATTGTCATCCTTAAACCTAATCCCACCTAATTTACCCTTACAGTTTATCAATTGATAAAAGCATGTTTCCACAATAAATTTAAAATTTTCAGACCTAATATCAAAGCAAACTATCACATTAGACTCATTAGACGTAGTAGTTGAGGCTAAGTAATACAAAAACCCATTGATGCATATCCCTTCACCAATAGGCTTATGGGTAGAGGGACAATTTTGGATCTTCCTCCACCTCATTGTCCCAGCTCCTAATGTCAGAATATAATGAACCGTTTCATTTTTAACTTTATCGTTTATGAGCAATACCTTGAATTGCTTGTCAATCGGATCAAACCCAAAAAAGCTTATCGACTGTATGTCCCTTCTCAGTTTAGGTAAGATCGCATACTGTCCTGTGAGTGGGTTACATATCACAGGCTGAGGCACTGGATCCTCACCCTTCTTTTTTGAGACCCGCCCATCAGGAAAATAGAACAAACCAGAGGCGTAGATGCAATTACTTCGGGTTTTACGGAACTTCGTATGAAAATCGACCGCTACTACAATAGACTTCTCACTTGTATTTTATGGGTGAGGAGGTGATCCAGGTTCTCACGTGTGGGAAACGAGTCACGTGTGAGCCCGACAAACTCAAAAATAATGCCGAATCAAGATAGGATGCGTGGCAGGCGGCTTATGACGGTGGAGACAAAGCCGTTAGGCTATTTCTTTTTCTCGCACACACCTTTTTCATTTTTCATCATCAAACTTTGTAATCAAGTTCTAGAACTTTTCCATTTCTCACACTGAGAAATCGGTATGTCAATTTGGTGTTTATCTTAAGCACTGGATTGATCTTGTTTTGGGTTTCTTGATATCAATAAACGAGTTTTGAGTTTACGATTGTGTTGATTGTGATTTTTGGGGTTTTTGTGTATTAAAGGTATCAGAGCAAGGTCGGTGCTCGGAAAAAATGGTGGTAACAAGGTCACAAGATGGCGATCAGAAGGAGAAAGGGGTAAACACTGAGGATCCGAACGAGCAGAGGATAGCTCAGCTGGAAGAGTCGGCGGCTGAGACCAAGCAGCAGTTCACGGCGATTTTGGGGATGTTGAGCAGGTTACAGGGTATCCAAGATGGTGACGATCGTTCTACTATGGATCATGACACATCACCGTTGATGAAAACAAAAGGAGGTGGATCAGATAGTTTTGTGAAGATACGAGATGATCGGAGGCCAGAAGGAGAAGGTCAGTCGCGAACAGAATCTCACCGAGCCTATGGGCATCTCACTCGTATGGGTAAGATAGAGTTTCCGCGATTTGATGGTAAAGATATGAAGGGTTGGTTGTTTAAAGCGGAGGAGTTTTTTGGGTTAGATTACACACCACCAGAGCTGAAGGTTCGAATGGCATCAGTTCACTTTGATGGGTTTGCTGCTAAGTGGCATCAGAATTTCATTGAGTCAGATGTGGGTATGAGTGTGAGGTATGATTGGAAAAGCTATGTGCAGTTCATGAAGGAAATGATTGAGGAAGAAGAGGATGATCCGATGGCTGAGCTCAAAAACTTGCAGGAGACAGCAGGAATCCTTGATTATCACCAAAAATTTGAAACTGTTAGAACAAGGCTGAAGTTACCTGAAGACTATTTGGTGAGTGTGTATCTGGCTGGGTTGAGGACTGACACTCGGATGCATGTCAAGATGTTTCAACCACAGACTATAAGGCATTGTTACTATTTGGGAAAGACATATGAGAAGGCATATCCCAAGCAAGCTGTGACCTCAAATTGGAATTCTAAAGGGAGTAACTCAGGGGGGTTCAGTAGAAATCAGAAGGAGAAGGTTACAGAACAAACTAAGGAAAACACTAAACCAAATTTTCAGAAGAGGCTTTCACAACAAGAGATGAGTGATAGGAGATCCAAGGGTCTGTGCTATCTTTGCGATGAAAAATTTACTCCAGAACACTATGCAGCAGCTCACAAGAAAACTCAGTTGTATTTCATGGAAGTGGGGGCAGATGATGAGTTTGAAGATGCTGAAGAAGAGTTGATTGAAGAGGAGGAACCAGTTCTTGACAATAATGAGCCAATGCCAAGAATTTCTGTTAATGCGGTGTCAGGGATATCAGATTACAGCACCATGAGGGTTAAGGGCACGTATAACAAGAAGAACATCTTTATTTTGATTGACTCAGGGTCTACACATAACTTCTTGGACACGAGAATGGCGGCTAAGTTGGGTTGTACAGTGGATAAGTCTTGGTTAACTCAAGTTCGTGTGGCTGATGGGCGAAAACTGACAGTAGATGGCAAGGTCAAAGGGTTTGAGTGGCAGTTTTAGCATGTGAATTTCCAATCTGACATTTTATTGATTCCTATACAAGGCGTGGATATGGTACTGGGAGTACAATGGCTAGAAACGCTTGGTAACATTAATTGGGAGTTTAAAGCTTTAAAGATGCGCTTTAAGTATAATGGTCAGAGAGTGTTCTTACAGGGTATTAAGACTGGGTCAGTGAAAGATGTCAGGGCTCAAAAACTACAAAAGTTACAGGAAAACCAAGTGCAGTTAGCGATGCGGTGTGTTCAAGAGTTCACTAAAGAAGAAGAAAAGGGTGGATTCTGTACACTCAATGCACTAGCTGTAGAAGGAGAAGGGAATCCTATGATTGAGAAGTTGGTTAAGTATGAATTTCCAGAGGTGTTCGTGGAACCTACAGAGCATCCACCATTTCGAGATCACCATGACCACAAAATCAAGCTACTAGAGGGAGCCAACCCGGTAAACCAGAGACCTTATCGTTATGCATTGCACCAAAAGAATGAAATTGATGCTATTGTGGAAGATATGTTGAAGAGTGGAACTATACAAACCAGTTCTAGTCCCTATGCGTCACCGGTGGTGTTAGTGAAAAAGAAGGATGGAACCTGGAGACTTTGTGTAGATTACAGGGAATTGAATGGTGTCACAGTGAAGGATAGATTCCCAATTCCTTTAATTGAGGATCTGATGGATGAACTGGGACATGCCATTGTCTTCACTAAGATAGATTTGAGAGCTGGATATCACCAAGTAAGAATGGACCATGCGGATGTTCATAAGACTGCCTTTAAGACGCATAGTGGCCACTATGAATACCTTGTGATGCCATTTGGCCTCACCAATGCCCCTGCTACTTTCCAGAGCCTAATGAATTCCGTTTTTAAAGAGTATCTGAGGAAGTTTGTCTTGGTTTTCTTTGATGATATCCTGGTCTACAGTTCTTCGATGGAGGAGCATGAAGAACACCTCAGGTGTGTGCTTAATTTGATGAAGCAGCATAACCTGTTCGCTAAAATGAGCAAATGTGCTTTTGTAGTATCTAAAGTGGAGTATCTGGGTCACTTTATTAGTGCTCAGGGTATTGCAACAGACCCTGCAAAGATTCAAGCTGTGCAAGATTGGCCTGTTCCTAAAAATCTTAAACACTTGAGGGGTTTCTTGGGTCTTGCTGGTTACTACAGAAGATTTGTTAAAGGATTCGGTGTCATTGCAGCTCCACTACATGCTTTAACTAAGACCGATTCCTTTGGTTGGTCAGAGGCAGCTCAAAAAGCTTTTGATGAACTGAAACAAGCTCTTTGCAATGCCCCTGTTCTAACACTTCCTTTGTTTGACAAAACTTTTGTGGTTGAGACGGATGCTTGTGGGAATGGCATAGGAGCGGTGATGCAGGACGGCCACCCACTGGCATACATCAGTAGACAACTGAAAGGGAAACAACTCCATCTATCCATATATGAAAAGGAGTTACTGGCGGTGATTTTTGCGGTGCAAAAATGGAGACATTACTTACTGCCAAATCACTTTGTGATTAAGACGGACCAGAGGAGTTTAAAATACTTACTGGAACAAAGATTGAATACACCCATTCAGCAGCAATGGCTTCCCAAGTTATTGGAGTTTAACTATGAGATTCAATATAGGCAAGGCAAGGAGAATTTGGTGGCTGATGGCATTGTCAGTGGTTGAATGTGATCTCTTAAAAGACATTCAAACAGCTTATGATGCAGATCTTGTTTTGAAGGAGATAATTGCTGCACTTTCTCTTCAACCAGGTTCTAAAAAGCATTATTCATGGAGTCAAGGAATCTTACGCAGAAAAGATAAGATTGTGGTGCCTTCTGTGGGGGAAATCAGAGATACCATCTTGCAATGGCTTCATTGTTCTGGCGTTAGTGGCCATTCAGGTAGGGATGTTACCTATCAGAGAGTGAAGGGTATATTTTACTGGAAGGGAATGGTGAAAGATGTCCAGACTTACATCAGGAGTTGTAGTATTTGTCAGCAGTGTAAAAGCGACAATGTAGCCTACCCGGGGCTTCTTCAACCCCTGCCTATTTCTGATAAGATATGGAGTGACGTTTCAATGGACTTCATTGATGGGTTGCCTCTGTCAGCTGGAAGCTCAGTGATTATGGTGGTGGTGGATCGCTTAAGCAAGGCAGCGCATTTCATAGCATTGGCACATCCTTACAGCGCTTTTACTGTGGCCCAAGCTTATCTGGACAATGTTTTTAAGTTGCATGGCTGTCCAAATTCTATAGTCAGTGACAGAGACTCAGTTTTCACCAGTGAATTCTGGCAAGAGTTCTTTGCGTTACAGGGAGTTACTTTGAAGATGTCCTCCTCTTATCACCCCCAAAGTGATGGGCAGACAGAAGTTGTTAACAGGTGTTTGGAGACCTATCTGAGATGCATGTGCCATGCCCAACCAGGAATGTGGAGTAAATGGCTCTCCTTAGCTGAGTACTGGTACAATACCAACTATCACACCTCTACTAGGATGACTCCCTTTGAAGCGGTTTATGGCCAGGCTCCTCCCATTCATCTTCCTTACCTACCTGGTGAATCAAAAGTGGCTGTGGTAGCTCGCTCATTGCAAGAGAGGGAAAATATGTTACAGCTGTTGAAATTCCATTTGATGAGAGCTCAGCACCGAATGAAGCAGTTGGCAGATCAGCATCGCACTGAACGAGAATTTGCTATTGGGGATTTCGTTTACGTGAAGCTCCAACCATACAGACAACACTCTGTAGTCATGAGAGGGAATCAAAAGTTGGCACCTAAGTTCTATGGTCCTTATAAGGTTATTGATCGCTGCGGTGAAACTGCCGATAAACTGCAACTCCCAGCATCCTCTCAGATTCATCCCGTCTTTCATGTCTCTCAGTTGCGAGTGTTGGTGGGAAATGTTACTACAACAACTCAGTTGCCATCTGTGCTGGCAGATGTGTTTGTTAAAGAGCCAGAGCTGATTTTGGAGAGACAGATGGTAAAGAGACAAGGGTGTTGGAATTATGTCCAGTAATCTCTGTGCTGTCTCTAG
>OVAQ01001369.1:0-18459 GCA_900406345.1 Erysimum cheiri
ACTCAACACAAATCAATCTCCCACTAACCCCCCCTAAATAATTTCCCTGGCCCATGGTATAACCATGGGATAATGTCATAATGATAATCAGTTAATCCACTAGATCATTGCAAGTTCAAAACTACTCTTGAGTATCCAAATGAAACTACAAAATCAAACATAGAATGCGTGATTTGTGAACCACCACATGAGAGTAATTATATTCTAGTTGAGACTTTTCACGTTAACTAGGGAAGATATTTGAATATATATGCGTCCAACTATATCTTCTATAGGATATACAAAATAAAATAAGAATTTTTATTAGAGCGATATAAGAAAGACAAATATAATAAGAATTTTTATTCAAATACTATCAGTATTTTTGTTTTTAACAGAGATGACAGTATAGGCTTACTTTGAAATACGTAATAGAGGGTATAATAGAAATTCAGGTCCCGAATGGTAACCATCCCGCACTTCAAAACCGCACCGCAAGAGTGCTGTAACAGTGTCAAAATCTCTACATATACATATGTATCTATGTATTTTCGTTACTATTTGAACCGCACCGCACTTCTCCCGCACCGCAAAACGCAGTCACCATTCGGAGCCTCAATGTATATAGTAATAGCATATTCAGAATCTTATTTTAAACTATTCCTTCTATTTAAACACTCAAAATGACAGGCAAAAGACATACAAACAAACAAACCAAAACATGTAATGTGATGTGATGTAACAAACTCATCAAAACAGAGCTCTGTTTATCTTTTCTTCCATCCATCGAATGGCTGATCAGATTCAGATCCAGACAATGCATCAAGATCTCGAAGAGCCAATGGCTGAGATCATGCCAAGTATCTTAACGGCAATGTCGTATCTCTTGCAAAGAGTATCGGAGACCAACGACAAGCTGAGCCAGAAACAGAGGATCTCAGGCTTCCATGGGTTAACCAAACCTTCCATTTCAATCAGAAGCTATCTCGAGAGGATCTTCAAGTACGCGAATTGTAGCTATTCGTGTTACATCGTCGCGTATATATATTTGGATCGGTTCGTTAAGAAGCAGCCATTTTTGCCTATTGATTCCTTTAATGTTCATAGGCTTATCATCACAAGTGTCTTGGTCTCTGCTAAATTCATGGATGACTTGTAAGTAAATAACTCGGATCTACTTAATTTGCTGAAATTGAGTAATTAACAGTTGTTTAATTATTAATTATATTTTCGGGACAATTTTAGGAGTTATAACAATGGATATTATGCAAAAGTTGGGGGAATAAGCAGAGAAGAGATGAACATGCTTGAGCTTGACTTCTTGTTCGGAATCGGGTTTCAGTTAAACGTCACCGTTTCCACTTTCAATAACTACTGTTGTTTTCTACAGAGAGAGATGGTGATGTTGATGAAGATGAAGTCTCTGTTTCTAGAACCTTCTCTTTCAATTAGAAGCTCTTTTAAGACGAAACTTCTGATGAATCCGCACGAGGAAGACTCTTTATCCACGCATCACAACAAGAAGCAACTCGCTGCTGCTTGATCATCTATATATGATTTGGGTCGCTATCACGTTTATGTGATGTAAAACCCTCTTTTATATTCCGAGGGTTTCTGATTAGTGATGTTAGGTTAGAGTTTTAGTTGTATCTAAGGGATGGTTTCTTGTAAGCCTCTTCTTGAATCGATTCCCTTCATCCCTTGGACTCCTTTGTTCACGTTATATCATTTCAAATCACTATCTAATTCCAAATCTAAGATAATATAAAGTCTTACGATTGTAGCGGACCATATTATATCTTTAAATTTCGAGCCATGCCATATACTAACAAATGAATAAAAACGTAGCATATCTTTATAGTTCGAATATATAAATCTGGTAAAACCAATACAATTTTCTCACCAGCTGAAGTAAAAGCAAATCTAAGTTAATATTTTTTCGTTCAAATTATCTAAACACACGTTTGGACACATTCAAAAACACTAAAAGAGATCACATTCACTCATTCAGAGACATGCAAAGACATTATAAGATATGTCGAGCGCATAATCTATATAAAAAGCATACAAGACAAAGGAAGATAAGTTACATTTAGGAAAGTGCCAAACCTAATAATCTTAATATTACAAACACTTATAGTCCTCCCAAAACCTTTTAGTTGGGAGAAATTAGTAAATTACCAAATTAAAACATCCTCACGGATTAATCTTACTACTGTGGCTCAAAGCTGCAACTTCACCGTTGGAACCACCAACACCACCACCACCAGACCGGCCATTTCCGCTTCCGTAGCCATACCCACCACCACGTGCTCCACCACCTCCAGAACCATATCCATATCCGCTACCTGATCCAGATCCGGTTCCATATCCGTATCCGGATCCTCTTCCCCACCCTGTCGGAGATCTACCCGAACCCGACCCGTAACCCCATCCAGCTCCTGGAGCAGAGCCCCAACCCCAGTTGTAGTCCCAATTGGGCCCACGGCCTGACCCACTTTCGCCTGGGTAGTTTTGGCCTGGCATGTTACCCCTCGACCATGCAAACGGACGAGAAACCGAAGTCTTTGCAGTGATTAAAAAGAACAAAACCAACAAGAGCCCTTTGATCATTTTCAATTTTTTTTATATGTTATAGTAATATATATTCTTCTTCTGTTATGAAGTTATTGTAAGAAAGCTTCTGCCACCATTTATAGGCAACAACATGAACCACTATTGGAATGTGACGAGTTGGTTTGATAGTGTGAGATGGGCCAGACCCACCCTTTTGTGACATCCAAACTCGAAACTGAAGAAATTATATATAACTTCTCTTTTTGTTAGGGAAAATGGTTTTGAAAAAACATTATAATTGCTTTGGTGAGTTATAAACTTTTTTTGTTACATAATTGTTTAGTTAGACGTAATTATCAACTGTAAACTAGCACCAACGCCCTAACAACATAATTACAAGATCAATCATGAAGTCACTAGCTATGAACCATTTTTTTCACATAGATATATACTAATTACCATGCTTTATTTTTTTTTTTGTCAACAACTTTATAAAATTACCATGATTTAGTGTATGATTATTACTATAACATGTTGAAAGAGTATATCCATTGGCAAATATATAAAATGTGTGATACATATATAATAGATATTCTCGTTTTCATCTTTCTGTTTAAAACTATATATTACTGCATGAGATTAGTCAATTAGCTAGTAATTAAAGAGTTTATCTTTCTATTTTCTATTATAGTCGGTATTACAATATACAAAAAGTCAAATGAAATGATTAAATCTTGATATTACTTATCTACTTGAGTTTCTTTAAAGTAGAAAATATTATCCTTCAAGAACCCATTTAAGATGCATCTCAACATCAATCCCACTTAGCAATTATCTAATTACGGCTTGTCATCTGCAAATGATGATGATCATCACCATCATCATTACAAGGCAAAATACATCTAGAAAGCACAAACATATAAACATCCGATCCACACCGTTGTCAATGGTAGAAAAAAATCACTAATTCATCTCTAAGATTAGTTACGCAACCGCAAATTCTAAAATTAATCGAAATAGCAAATTAGATATATCTTATTTATTGAAAAGCTATAAACACAAAGAATTAATGAGCATCTTATCGTCAATCTATTGACTAATCTAACTCAATTAGAAATCATTCAAGTTAACACTTGCTAAAGTAAATTCAAATGGTCTAAACCTTTCAAATTAAACACCGAAATCCAAAAACTAGTCTAACTTGATCATGTATGATTTTTATTATAAAAATAACTCATTCAAAATTGAGATTTATTACATATGTACGAGGTCATCATATGGCCCTACATCGTATAGGTTTTATTTAAAAAAGACCTATATATGAATGATCACAACATTGAATATTCATAGGGTATGAGGTCGGTCGGTGTTTTGAAGATGGTCTTTTGGGATGATGATATTATTCCCCATATATAAAAAAAAAAACGTGTGTGCATCGAAACTAGATAGATTTTGATTAAAATCTTAGATGCAGAGGCAAAGTTTCACAAAGAGTATATCAATTTGTGTAAACATTTTCTTTCTGAGTTGAACAGCCAATCGAGAAATGCCATTTTAATTTAATTTAATGTATGATTGATAAAAAAAAAAAAATTGTAAACCGATTCAAATCTTGGACGTGCAACAGAAAGGAAGGGGTCGGACGGGATCGCATGAGTACGAGAAAAAGCAATTCATGAGGGAAAGAAAGGACTATTAAATAATTTTATCTAGTAAATGGAACACATAAAATTTTTACAATGTTATTCAATAATATTAGATGCATGTTAAGTGACTAATATATAGATTTATAAATTTAGAAGAGCAATTCCACCGTAGTTTGTTTGTTCTAATTTATATTTACGGAAGTCTTTATGCCGTTTGTGATGTGTGGTATGTTTTTTTTTTTTTTTTTTTTTTTTTTTTGAAATGNGTCGAAATGATGTGTGGTATGTTTGTTTGCAATAACTGTATTGATTATATTGATTCCACTAGTTTTACACTAATATTTTTGTGTTCCTGTAACGATATCCCTTTTTTTTTTCGAAGCAAAAAATGTAACGATTTAGATCTATAGTGCATATACACAAATGTTTTTGGCTCTAAGAAATATCTAAAGGATTCTTTTTGGAATGATGGCAACTTTTAGTATATTTTCAACGGTGAAGCGGTCCACACGCACAACTCCCTACGGTGGAGCAACTACCATATGTTATGTCTCTTTTAATTAGGATATAATCGAATATTCATATAGATAATCTATATTCATTGTTGTAAAAAAAAAAAAAATTATATATTCGTTTATACATACATATACTTCTAAAAGACTACCCCCCAAAAAATATCTGAAAGCTCCCAATCCACTGTCATCGTAGTGTTTTCAAAAATTAAAATAAACTGACAATTATGAGTTTCCCAGTTTGTTAGTGTATATGTATCACGTCGTGTTTCTTACAACATTCCTCTATTTAGCTTCAAAATATCTAGGAAATGGATTTACGTATATGTGATGTGATGTTAATGGATCAATTTTGATAGTGGAGTTAAACAGGTTGGCGATTCCGGACCAACCGGAACATATAGTCCACTCCATTATTTTCTTACAGAAAATGTCTCATGAATAAATGAGCTATGTAGTATAGTATATATATATACCCATATTTTTCACCTCTTAATAAACTTTATTCAACTTGTCAATACTAGTATATATTATGCATGTATATAAAATATGTGGCATCCACTGTCTCGAACAGATTTGCTTGAAGCCTACATTCACAGTAAAGCAAAATCGGGGAAGATGATAAATAATTTAACTTTTCGTATTGGTCGAGAGCCCAGAGGTTGTACTAGTGATTAGTAACAACTAACAACATTCTGTGACGCTTAAGTTATGCCACGTGCTGGGCCCTCACTAGTCACTACTATTTTCACCCACTTACTCTATTATTACACACTTAGAGCACGGGCACACTCAATGGCCGAATGTGTCTAATTAAATAATGGAAAATAAGACAAAAATTGTGTTACACTCGGGAGAAGAGTGTATGTTTACACTCGAATGTAAACTCTTTCACTCTCTCTCTCTCTTTCTTTCTCTCTCTCTTTTCTCTTTTCCTTTAAATTTAATACTAAAAAAATACTTACACCCACACAAACACATTTGGCACTGCATATGCTCTTAGCATAAAATGGCACCATTTGATTATATAAAAGCATCACATATGGAGTCAAGCATCATATATCTATACATATATTTGACAATGTGTTCACACACGCGTTTTGTAACTTTATACAGGTAACAACAAACTACAAATACTATATGCACGTTAAAATTATATCACTTTACTATCATATTCTTACGAATGCCTGACGGCAATTTAATGACTTTCTTTTAACTGACATGTTATATACGTTGATAAACCATCAGAGGATATTGGTTAACCAATAAGCACGTACGTAGAAGTTACAAAGAAACACAAACTTCGGCGCGCATGAACTATAAATTATTGGTTGAAAAATAAAAGATTAGCTGTTAATACTCCAAGCATTTGCTCATATATGCCTTCCTACTTGGTTCAGGATCTTCCAACAATATCCACTATGCCGATTTGAGAATTTTCCGTGCAATGTTTTAGTTCTGAGCAATCCAATATTTAGATATTGTCGTATATACTTTGCATTATTTGTATATTGCCAATACATTCCGACTTATTACATGTCAATAATCAACTGAATTTAAGCAGGAGTCTCGAACTCTAGATACGTTTAGTTTTCGAGGTTTGGAATCAGACCCAATCACTAATATATCCAAGATACTCTTGGACGCCTATATATATTATTGTCTCTCTTCCATCTATATATGATGGTGATGAGTAAGCTTTCTGTACGTAGACAAGCAATTAACAGGTGTATCAATCGTAAAAGACCTTAGTCGTAAGGTAACTTGGGTTTTGGCTAACAAGTAACAAGCTTGAGCTCCTGTAAGGTTCGAAAACGAGCTATCATAATGCTTGAAGGTATATAAATCTATCTTAATTAATCTAGGCCAAGTAGTGCTTCCCACGCTGGTTATCAGTTAAACTCCACCAATATTTTGAAACCATGCTTGAACATATTTATCCAAATTAATTCGGAAGAGTATATGTGAATTTAATCATACACATAGATAAACATTTCATTTTGATCAACACGAATTACCTAGTGTAGTCTCCTTAATTGGAGGAGGAAGATTTGTATTATTTTGACATCTCTACCAAATGTATCAAAAACAAATAATATATAGGCTCAAATATTAGATCACACAATCTTTCAATTATCAAAAAGAATAATTTCAAATTGTCTACTTGTTGGAACTTTTTTTTTAATCATATCATAAACTGTTTAGGAACAGTAAGAGATTACTCAGTTACGGCAACATAAGTAATTATGGTTCGATTCTGCCAGCAAATTTCTTCAAATCAAAAGATCAGAAGAGGGAGCTGAAAATCCTCATTGTTAATCTCCATATTCCCAAAAAAAAACTCAAAACATATCAAATTTTTTTTTTTTTTTCAATAATTCGTAGAAAAAATGAATTTGAAACATTTAATTTTTGGAAAAGGAGAGAGATCGCTCAGTTCAGCGGGATTATCGACACGCAAAACTTTCCATGAAAAAACAAGAAAAATCCTGCATTCCGGTCTGTTGAGCTTGAAAAATTACGAAGTCATCACCACGATTCTCTTTTCCAAACAAGTTAAGAAAACAAGAAAAAACTTTGCTAATAAACCTAGAACTGGAGAGTAGTGATGCTGGAGATTAGTGAATTTGAGATTTATATTTATAGGTTAATTGGCTAGGGTTTCTCCTGACTCCGTAGCCTCTCTTTTAAAACGGATCCGTTTTATTACAACTTATATGAGCCCAAATATTAAATAGGCCTTCTTAGCTAGACAAATGTTTATACAACCCACCATATATTTAGCTAAATTTGACCCGGCCCATTCGTGTTTTTAGTCTTCACTTAAGATAGTGTGATCAAAAGTTCAAAACTCATGATCATGTAAAAAATCCATGTATACAAACAAGTTTGGGTATTTTAGTTTATTTTATTCTTTTATATAACTTTGGCTAATGTAACACACAAACATGGATAATAATAGCTTCCATTACTTTTTTCAAAACTATAAATAAACATTTATTGGATATCTTGTGCACCTCTAATTTGGTTAATAGATTACTGAAAGAAAAAAAAAAAAGAAAAAAACAAGACAACGAAATAAATAGAGTAGCAAGACAATATTCATAAATTATCCATTAAGCAATTTCCTACTCAGTAAAACAAAAAAAAAAATCAGCCACCACAAGTTTTCTCAAACAAATTTTGTACTTCTTTATATACACCTACAAAAAAAAGACAAGTGTAAATATAACAACCAATGTAAACCTTCCACGTACAAACATTTGTCAAACAGTTAAAGCAAAGTGTTCAGTCTCGGTCTCGATTTCTCAATTCTCAGTATACACATTTAAGAGAAAGCAAAATCAAAGTGATCTGTTGCTAAAGATGTCATGTTTTGGTAGGATTTTGTCTGTCTCCTACCCACCAGATCCGTATAATTCTCGGTTTTCAGAGTATAAGCTGTCTTCACTACGGCGAAATCGGAGATTCAGATGGCGATTCACGGCGTTGGACCCTGAATCTTCCTCACTCGACTCTGAATCCTCCGCTGATAAATTTGCTGCCGGGTAATCGGAATTACAGGGCTTTGATTGTTTCCTATATTTCGATTGCGTATTGCTCAGAAACTAAGTTATGGTTTTTTTGGTCTGTCATTGAACTTTGAAACGAATCAATTTTTTTTTTTTTTTGGTTTGGTGAAGCTTTTGTATAATAGAAGGGCCTGAAACAGTACAGGATTTTGCCAAAATGCAATTACAAGAGATTCAAGATAACATTCGAAGCCGACGAAACAAGATCTTCTTGCACATGGAAGAGGTTACTACACATCTTGCAAGTTTCTTTAAGTGGAAACCTTTTGTTAGCTCCTTGAAACTAACTTTCTTTTTTTTTTTTACTATGGATTATAGGTCCGGAGGCTAAGAATACAACAACGGATTAAAAACACAGAACTTGGCATTATAAACGAAGAACAAGAACATGAATTACCTAATTTCCCTTCATTTATCCCATTCTTACCTCCACTGGTGGGTTTTTTTTTTCCATTATTACAAGAATTGTGATTCCTTTTACCCTTGCATCTTGAGTTCATCATATATACATTTGGTTTTCAGACTGCTGCCAATTTGAGAGTCTATTACGCAACTTGTTTTTCACTCATCGCCGGAATTATCTTATTTGGTGGCCTACTAGCTCCTACTGTAAGTGCTTTTGCTACATCTTTTTCAAGATTGGCTTTGTTCACTCTAATATAGTTTTCATTTGTGACCTTTTCAGCTAGAGCTGAAGCTGGGTATAGGAGGCACATCATATGCAGATTTCATTCAAAGCCTTCATCTACCTATGCAACTGAGGTTTTAATACTTGTTTCTTTCAACTCTGATTTTCACATCTTCTTTGTTTTTTATCTCTTGAAAAGATGCTTAATGTGTGTGTTAATTTGAATGACAGTCAAGTGGACCCGATAGTGGCGTCGTTTTCTGGAGGAGCTGTTGGTGTGATTTCGGCTTTGATGGTAGTCGAAGTCAACAACGTAAAGCAGCAAGAGCACAAGAGATGCAAATACTGTCTAGGAACTGGTATTATTTATTTACTTTTTCTTGTTCTTTGCTTTCAAAGATGGTTAAAGAAAATGAAACTTAGATTTACATTTCTTATGTAACACAGGGTATCTAGCATGTGCTCGTTGCTGTAGCACAGGTTCTCTTGTTTTAACTGAACCACTCTCAACTATTGCTGGTGGGAATCATTCTCTATCACCGCCCAAAACCGAAAGATGTTCAAACTGCTCAGGTGCCGGAAAGGTAAAACACACAAAAACCAAAACCTATAATACCCCAAAACCTAAGATGTGAATGCTTAAGTTGTATGTGTTTGATGTTCAGGTGATGTGTCCTACATGTTTGTGCACAGGAATGGCTATGGCGAGCGAGCATGATCCTCGTATCGATCCCTTCGATTGAATCTGCAAAACACATTCTACTTCCCCTACAATCTCGTTATGTCAGTGTAACTAAAAATGGTATGTACTGATAAATAACTAGAACTGCATCCTTTGATCTGTATATACACACCCAAATGAAGTTTATAATGTTAGATTTGTCTTCTCAAATCAATATGGCAACACTGCTCCAGATAAACCAACAACTCGGAACCGGCATGTTGTGTACGTCTTGTCTTGTGACATAATGGAATGTAATGTTTGGTTTCTCCAGTAAGCAAAAGAGCTTGTTTTCTGATAACATTTTGTTTTCCTTGACGTTTACATTTTGTTTGTTTGCTTGTTTCTGAGCTCTGAATGTTTTCAGTTACATAACAAAAAGTATGGAAACAGGTGTGTGTCTGGCTGAAGCTTCCTAGCCACGCGAGAGAGTGGCGTGAGTGACTTGGTTAACACCACGAGTGAAAGCTCCCATACGGAGGGTGCTGGAATGAAAGTGGCACACTGAACTTGATGATGTTGTGAAAGGCACGAGCCATGTACTCACTGTAGCTCTGTTTTACTCATATGTCTGGAAGTATCAGCACTACTTTTTTCAACAAAATCTGCACATAGACACAAGAAGAAGGGAGCTTTAGAAACCAAACTCTTTGAGTAACATAGAAGAACGTAAAACAGAGCAAGTAAAAATCCTAAACCTGGTCTGCTTTTGGATCTGTTAGATGGTTTGCAGCCTCTATTATGAACTTGGCCTTAACGTCCCTAACAGAAAGATTGGAGCTAAACAGAGTCGGGAAAAAAAGGGAATCTGTGTAAATGCTGGCTATGTTTGGTGAAGTTTTGGTTGCAGTTCATAAGATTCCATGTAATCTAAATATCTAATGAACTCGGCAAGAAGAGCTACAGTGGCACAAACAACACCGCGTCTTGTAGCAGTTTGAAAGGGTCAATTCATGCAGAATTGTGTATCTCAAGAACTTGGAAACTCTGTTTCTTCAAACCAATGATCTTACATGCTCTGTTTCTCGAGAGCTAGGAATATGAGAAGCCTTAAAATTCTACATCTCTCCAACAACTTTATAGAATGAGAGACTTCAAATACTTGAGTCGTTTAGTCTCTCTTCAACATATACCATGGCGACATCCCTGAGTTTGTATCACGACTTCCTGATCTCGAAATCATCAAGCTTTGGCACAACAATCTGTTAAATCTGTCGTGTTAATCGTCGTCAGTTAACTTAAATCTAGTTTGACACTTTTGAAGAAAAAATAGTTTCTTATTTAACATTTTACTGAGAGAGTTTGAACATCGTTTTTGAAACATCAAACATAAGGAATCATATATAGAGATTTTTTATAGAATGATTCTTATTCCTTGTAGAAGCAAAACACACTAGACAAGTCTCAGCTCCTCCAGTAATTACAATATCAGAAAAATGTAACTGTATAAGGTACATATATTTTGTTTTTCTGTCAAATAAAGTAATTTAAATACAGAGTGGTTGATTCATTTGGTAGTTACATTAGAAAAGAGGGAGGAGGAAGGAGCCAGCTGGATCCTTGGATGTAGCCAAGCGAGATGAAAGAGTTAGCTTCTATGTTGTCAATGTCTTGTGTATACTTAACTCTCTTCTCCTTGTGCGATCCTGCTCCTGTGCACTTATATTCTCCATAGAACACCGTCCTGCTCATCAATAAGTGCAATTTACATAAAAATTTATCAAATAACGTTTTTGTTTGAATACATTAATGGTTTGGCCTATACATACTTGTCACGTCCGGCCTCGCGATTTTCTTGCCATCCGGACGGGTTCACAACACTTGACATATCGGTGTACACGTAAACAACCTTCGGGTGGCTCATCCATGCTCGACCCAAGTAGATCCCGGTTCCAGTCCCTGTAACCTTGCAGTGCACAAACGAGTATCCGCTTTTCTCTTCCGTGGATTTTCCAGCATGAGCTGTGATCACTCTGATTCCATCTCCCACAACGTTTAGTTGTGTACGCTAAATATTATCATTAACATACGAACGATTACCGTTAAAGATCATCATAAAAGTATATTTACACTATATAGAACGAATTGGATAAGCAAGGGTAATTAGGTAGGTACGAGGTATAGAGAGCGTCCGCTTCCAAAGATAAAATCAAAAGTGCCTTCGATGTAGCAGTCTTTGAAGAAATGGTTTCCGGTGTCATCGCATATTGTGTCTTGATAACCGTAGAATTTACAGTTGTAGAAAGCTGCTTTGTTGCCAGAGATTCTCATAGACAAGGCTTGTGCTCCCTTCCTCTTACCGTCAGGCATTGGTGCAGAATTCTAAAAACAAAATGTCATTTTTTGAAAAAAACATATGATAAACAACTGTCCTGATTAATATCAACAGATTTTGAGACGAAAACTAATATTAATTCTTACAATGTATATTACCTTAACGATGATGTTAACAGCCATGAAATAGTCGGACAAGACAATGAGAGTTGCGCTATCGACTGTCCCATATTGTGCTGCGGTACCGTCGAATGTCAATACGGGCATAGCATTTGGATTACCGTACAATGTGATGAAGGGTTTGTTTCTATCGATCGTGACCTTCTCTTTGTATACACCACGACCTACCTTGATGATCACGCGCCTCGTGTTCCCTGCCGGTACACTCTTTATTGCTTCAGTTATTGTCTTGAAATGACCTCTTCCATTTTGATTCACCTGCATTCGTCAATATATATATTTTATGATAAAACGCAAAAAATCATAAGTACAAATTGCATGATATCATTTATATAAAATATTATTTGCTCTATATAAGTAATGTTTATAAAAATTATTATGCCTTGATGATACGTGGGTTAGCCTCGGCGGTCAATAGAGCTGGATCTAATGTGCTTTTTCTACTAGCCAACGAAGGGACGTTGGTGTTGAACCACTGCTCGATTCGGAGTTTGTTCTCCGGAATTGGTGCCGCATCGTTACCGAAAACCACGGGGGATGTAATCACCACGAGCAGGATTGTTACTATGAGGGACACATAATTGTATCCCATGTTTCTATTAAATATTTCTTTTACTACTTTTTTTATAACTTTCTGCTTTTTCTTTTCTGATGGTATACATATATACCATCGCTGAAAGCTAAGAATACCCGATGCCGTTAAGTTTTGCTAAATTGGTTTCTGGTTCCTGCTCTTTATTCATTTTAATCCCTTCATAAATTCTATATATACATGTTATGTACTGTTTTTAAGTGTTTCGACCTAGCTAATTTAGCTTGTTTTATCCAGAAAACTAATTTAGTTTAGGGGATTAATTAACTAGAAAACCTAAACTAAGTTTTGCTAATTTAGTTTAATAGAATTGATTTATTTTCTTTTTATGTCATTCTCTTGGTTTCAGCTTGCTTTGGGAGGCGCTAAGAGGAAGGGAACATCTTCTCTTTGTCTTAATTCACTATTGTTATTATTCAAGTTAGGGCTTTTTATTGACAAAATCAATGCCTTGAGAGAAACGTTAACTGCAATAGACTTCTAATCAGTGTTTTGAAACATGGACCAATCCGACTGGTCGGACCGGTAAACTTGCAATGTGATCAATAACCCGGTTTGGATCTTAGAAACATTGCTCCTAGTTAATAACAGCAATAAGATGAGAAAGAGAAACACTCTAAAGCTCATCACCTTCAGTGACTCCAGAGCCAGTAGCTAGAGGCCTCGTCATGTTCTTTATATACTCGTGATCGATCCCAAAATTCCCTCCAATATTCACAACTCCAGGATTCTGGCTATTGTAAAACGAGAGGGCGGTGGCTCGTTCAAATCCACTGCTCAAGCAGAAATGGAGCAATCCTTTGGGGAAGACAAAAACATCGCCTTTTCGCAGAACCGTCTGAAAAATCTTGTTGTTGGTATCCACGAATCCAGCAAACACGACTCCGCTGACCACAAAGAGCATCTCGGATGACCTCGGATGCGAATGGAACGGCACTGATCCATCCCGTTCGAGGTCAGTGCGAGAGACCGAGAGGCCTAGAGTGTTGAGACCTGGAAACTCTGACGCAGTGAGCAATGTGACGTTCGACTGGAGATAATTGTCAGTGTCTCCAGCTACTGTAAGTTTGGTGGACTTGAAATCTTGAGCGTTGATCTCGGTGGGGTTCTTGCAAGGATAGCCGTTGATGAAGAAGATGCTTTGTTTTCCCGGAGCCGTTGGACACGTGTCTTGCAAATTGTCTGAATCCGCGGAGACAGATGACAAGATTGCACAAAACACGATCACGATGAATAATTTCATCCTTGTGAATTTGTGATGAAGAGTAGTTAACGTGTAATTAATCAGTTATTTATAGAAAAGTAAAGAAAAGCCAAAAAGAACACTCTGTTTCTAGGCGATGTGGCTTAGAGTTGAGTACACTACTTATTAGTGGCTTTTTGAGTAAGATTATGTTCTAAGATGAAAATCGCTTCTAAGTAATACTTTTCACTATTCTCCAACTTATTGATGTTGACATTATTACTTCTTCAAGCTCTAATCTTATTTTGTTTACCCGAAATTGCAAATTTGCTTTGCTACAACAGGAAAATACAAAAATCTTAACTGGCTAAGCTTACTTCCATGAACCTTTAGATATTTTTTTCCTCTAATGAGATTGGTTAACCAAATTATGCAATTGAAAGGGACAAAGGTTTATGTCTTATACAGTTATACCCAAGTAATCCAACGAAGGAAAAACTTGGAGTTTATTCGAATTCGAGTAGGGGAAAGAAAAACTGTTTCTCTAGTGCCCGTTTTCAAGCAGGGAAGTATCGGTTTCATCGCGCTCGTCTATGCTCTGAAGAATATCTTTGATGAACTTTATGAAAGAGCAGAGTCCACCCAAGAAATTATGGTCGATGACGCCGTTTCCCTCAAGAACATGTGCGAAATCCACCAGCTTTACTTGTGCCCGCGGAGCCTGCGCATCATCTCCTCCTTTCATCAATATCGATTCATTCTCATAAACCATCAATATCGAGCAAGAATGGAAATGGTAAAGCGTTTGGGTTTCGAACCAAGCCTTAAGCTCCAACAACTGCGCTAAGATCCCATTAGAACCGCCATAAACCTCTGACGCAAAAGCACAGTTTGGTATCGAGCTAGAATCAGCGGGCGAGTTTGATGACACAAACTTCCTCAGAGCCAATTTAGCGCCATCGACATTGTACCTAAGAACAAGCTTCTTCTCAGCTCTCCAAAACCTTGATTCTTGGTGGTCAAAAATCTTAAAACCAGAAACCCTGAACCCCAACGAAACCGTGGTGGTCTGTCTATCTTTCTTAATGCATTTCTTGAAGTATTCTTCAGATACATCCGGGTACCATGTCCTAGATCCAATCTTAACATCCATTACCGACGGATTTGAGTAGCCCGAAACAACATCATCAAGAACAAGATGGGGAAGCTTGCCAGATCCATTAGATGCTTCAACTAGCTGAGTGCCGTGATACACAGGGAAGTATCTATGGATGTGATCTGGAACCTTGTTGTTGGACGAGAAGGACTCATAGAACTTAGACTCCTGTTCGCCACGAGAATCTCCCTGAAGTGGCTTGAAGAATCGGCCTTCGTCATCTACTAGTGGACCAAGCTTCCCATCACTAGCAATGTGACCAGCAACTTGGTGTTCAGGGACCTTGAGCATCTTTTTGCAAGAGTGAATCTGAGGAAGAAAGAAATCAAATTTACCATAAGAAAATTTCTTACAGCATGCAAGGAAAAAAAAAAAAAAAACTTTCTTAAGACATGTAAGATCTAAACATTTTCAGATCATTGATCTAAAATCAAAGCAGACGATTAGATCCGACCAACAAACAAGACGGGACAGTGAAAGTTTTTCATCCTTTGATTTCCAGGAAATTACACAGTAGAAGAATCAGGAAATAACTCAAATCCAAAAACAATGTCCTTCTTATGAATCAAATCAGGGTTCTTCAATTCCTCCACATAACAAAAGATAAATAAAACCCAGAATCAGACCGTGGAAAAAAGAAACAATTTGAGATCCTAAAAGCGTGCAAAAAGTGAAAAATCTTTAGATTAAAAATAAGCATTGAATGGAACTACTTTATTAAGTTGGAGGACTTGGAGCAACACGAAGAACTTGGCTCAAAGGTAAAAGATAATTCAAAGAAATCAACAATGAGGAAGTAATATATTACCGAACAAATCTCCCTGGAGAAATTTTGATGCTTGCTCAATCGATAGCAAAAGAACAAAAAGACGTGTTTTTTACCAAAAAAAAAAGAACAAAAAGACGTGTAACTCTGTTCTTTGCAAAAAAAAATCCAAAGCTACCTTGTCGTGAAGACGAAATTAATCATTTAATACATCCTTTTTGGAAAATATCCGTATCACTAAACCGGACTCGTAGTGAACCGGATTTCAGAGATAACCGGTTTCGAATATATAGGGTTTCTCCAGAGACATACGAACTTCAGTCTTCACAAATCAGCCGTCATCTCCTACCTCAGGCTCTATCACTCCGGCCGGCGAAATTAGGTTTGGTAACAATCTCTAATTCGAGTGTACTACGCTCTTTTAAATCATCCATTGTTCTGTTCTATATCTGGAAAACCTCTAATTTAGAGCTCAGTCTCTGTTACGATTCTCGCTCAAGGGTTTTTAAGAGGTTTTGTTTTGTTTATATACATAAAATGTTTCGTCTTTGTATTCACCAATCCGATTTTCTTCTTTCCAGAATCTGTGCCTCTTTGGTGAGAGATAAGAATAATAAATGGGTCGTTTCAAAAACGTAAGTTTGTGTTGGAGCTTTCTCTACGAATTTGTGTTTTTTTTAAGTCATATGTAACAATTACTGGTTTGTGAATTGATATAGAATAAGAAGAGTAGGGTCATTGTGAAGCCTATTGCGAAGAAGAATCAAGAAGATGTTAGTCATGTCACTGGGGATAAGATCCCCAAAAGTTTTGTGTTTTCAAGAATGAAACTTCCTGGCCCTGTTAAACAACTTCAGATGGATTTGAGGAAGCTTATGCTTCCCTACACTGCTCTCAATCTTAAGGTCAGTGTAAATATGTTTGGAGGATTGTGATTTAACCATTACTGATAAGTTTTAGTTAGCTCCATATGTCTGATAAGTTGTAGTTTTGAAAGTGTTGTGTTTTTGAGGGTTGTGGTTTGATTATTACTAATGCTAGTTGTTCCATTTTGTTCATCTTCTTCTTTGCAGGAGAAGAAGCGGAACACTTTAAGGGACTTTTTGAATGTATCAGGTCCAATGGGTGTTACGCATTTCCTTATGCTTTCCAAAACGGCGTCTTCACTGTCTCTAAGAGTAGCAAGAACCCCGCAGGGTCCCACTCTTACGTTTAAAATTCATCAGTATTCATTAGCATCAGATATAGCTCAGTCTCAGCTTCGGCCTAGATGTCCTCCAGATCTTTTCAAGAGTCCCCCTTTGGTAATCAAATCTCACTGTTCTCGTACACTTATTATGGTTTTTTGTAAGTTTTGGGTTTTATAACACATGAGAATGTTAATTTTCTCTTGGTTTAGATTGTGCTTTCTGGATTCGGTTCTCAGGAGCTGCATCTGAAGCTGGCAACGATTATGTTTCAGAACATATTCCCAGCTATCGATATCAACACTGTAAGTTTGTGCCAAGAATATAATATATGCTTTTATTATTGATTGTAACTTGTTTCAGCCATTTGATTTTTATTCTTCTGATGGTGAAATAATATGTCAGGTCAAGCTCTCCACATGCCAGAGATTAGTTCTCTTGAACTACAACAAAGACACAAAACTCATTGATTTCCGGCATTATTCTATTAGACTTCAGCCTGTAGGAGTGTCTCGTAGGATTAGAAAGTTTGTACAAAATCATCAGGTTCCCGATCTTAGGAATCTGCAGGATGTTAGTGATTTTGTCACCAAGTAAGAATCTACCTTGTTTCGATCTGTCTGTTGGTTAATCCTCTCTGTATCGATGTAATTGATGTGATATTTTGTTTTTTTCGTCGGTTTTTTCAGGGCTGGGTACGGATCAGAGAGTGAAGGAGATGAAGAAGCTGCAACGGTGACTCTATCATCTGATCTAGGCCGAGTTAACAAAGGTTCCACCAAGAGCGCAGTGAAACTGCAAGAAATTGGACCAAGAATGACTATGCAACTCGTTAAAGTGGAGGAAGGATTGTGTACAGGAGGAATCATATTCAGTGAATATGGTAAAAGTTAATCTTATCTTCTTCATTGTGGTTTAAATCTCGTCTATCAGAGAACAAAACATCTGATTTCGGGTTTGTTTCAGAAAATGTGGATGGAAAGAAAGCAAATAAGAAGAAACAGGATGAAGATGGTGGTGGAGAAGAAGAAGATAGCGAAGAAGAAGAAGAAGAAGGTGAAGAGGGTAGTGAAGACGATGGAGAAGACATGGATGAAGATTTTGAAGATTAAAAAGAGTTGAATAGAGTAACACTGTTTTCACATGAGACTTAATTGTCATCAAGTTTTGTTCGTTGGATCTCTCAAGTAGCGATGCATCTATTGTCTGATTACAATATGAGCACAATTACAAAGCTTTTTGTATTATTAAATTAAATATCTTCCGGGATTTAGTGTTTTGACCGAATTATTCTGTGTTCTTTGTGAATTTGTTGTTCGTTTGAAACCCGAGGAATAAAATTCTCAGATTCTCGAATAAGTTCTCCAATTTTCTTCTCTCATTTTCTTTTTTTTTTTGGAAAAAGTTATCTAAAATTTTAACTTTTAAGTAATTCCAAGAAATTATGTTCTAATTCATGAGACTTGTGAGAGCATAGGTAGTGGGAGAACACTTCATGTGTTCTACC
>OVAQ01001370.1:0-18459 GCA_900406345.1 Erysimum cheiri
AATTTTGTTTTTTATACGGGTTATAAAATTTTAGTTTTAAATCCGCGTACACGGGTTCTATTTTTTTTTTTCTTACACGGGTTGAAATTTTTTTATTTTAAACCCGCGTATACGCGGGTCCTAATCTAGTATATATATATATTCTGGTATTTATTTTATTCTTTTAAAAACATAAAATTGTAGTTTCGGGTTTAATTCGAACCTATATCTAGTTTTTAGGACTTTCGATTTAATTGTAATTTTAATCCAGTTTAGTATGAGGTTTGACGAAACTTGTTAGATATTAAGAGACTAAGTAAAAAGAGAATAAACCTCAAAATTAAATTTAATGTGGGTATATATATTATCAAATTTTCAAATTTATGTGTACAGCCAAAAGTTGTGTCAAAAATTAAATTTTGCATGTTGTTATAACCTCATAAGTTAATACTCCATCCGTTCTTTAATATATGATTTTTGTTGAAAATATTTGGTTTAAAAAAGATGAATTTTCTCACTTTTCTATGTACAATTGTTAATGATAAATTATAGAATTCAAGAAAAATAACTAAACATTATTGGTTCAGAGCTGTTAAAAATTATAAATCACAAAAAATAATGTATTTTAATATGTTTGTTTATTATATCTGAAAAACTAGAAAATCCTATAATAAAGAACAGAGGGAGTATACATCATTATTTTTTATCGTCGAACATTATATCTCAAATAAACTCGAAAAATTAAACAATGAAAAGATTGATTAAGATTCTCAAACTACATGTTGCAATGAATTTATTTATACCAGAACAAAAAAAGATGTGTATATATAGGCTGACATATATGTCTACCATATAAACACCAAAATATCTTATAACTTCGAAACTTAGCCATTGTTGCAAGGTGCAGGCTTGAGTCTATAGCACATGCACTTATGTTTGTCCACCTTTCCTTTCTTATAATCTGTACACTTGCAGTGGGTAACAGCTCTAGTTAAATTTGTATTAAATTTGTATCTCTCGTCAAATTCAAGACGACACTTTCTGATCCCATGTTGAGGTCCACATGTTCCGTTTTCATCCAGTCTAATTGCACATGGTATCAACTGCCCTATTTTCAGTTAAAAAAAAATATAGATAAGATTTTAGATAAACGATTGATGATACAAAAAAATTGAAAGTTTAGTTTTAACACCATCATTTTTTTATAGATATAATCATTGTTTTTGATATATATCTTGTGAATAAGGTATTAAAATCTGAATGGGAATAGTATATTACCTTTAACATTGTTCATAAAGAGGATCATGAGAAAACAAGAAACTATAAATGAAGTAGTATTTCTCATGATTCAGAATTTTTAATAAAAGTTGTTTATTTTACTTGCAAGAAACTTGTTAGTGTTAGTTTCTTAATAAATATACTTAACATGCACTAAAAATAGATTTTTCTTAAATGAGAGACAACTAAAAATTAAAAATGGAAATGATATATAGTAGGACAAAGTCAACGAAATAGAAAAGATCGGTAGTTTATATTTGGAGAAGTGGTTTTAATAAAGTTTACGTGTTAATTTTCAATTTGTTTTGATGGCACGTTTTAGTTCGAGATTTGACGAAAACTATTAGACATTAACAGAAAAGAAATGAACTCAAATTTTATATTTAGTAGAGTATAGTGCATACATTGTCAAATTTTCAAATGTGTAGCTACAGACAAAGACTCAAGTTTGATAGGGCTGTGCAACGAAATTAAAATGTGTGTGTGTGGGTATAACCTGCTAACCCATCTTGATTCTATAAAATTGTCATTAGAATTAATTTAACTTTAAAGTTTGTATAAATTTAACTTTAAAGTTTGTATACCAAAAATTTAATTGTGAAATTCCGGTTAGCTTAGTTAAAGTCACAGAGAGATTAATTAATACCATTAGATTTGAATTCTGATCTCAATAGTTTATAATGAGTTATAGAGCATTACATATTATACTCCCAATCAAAATCTCACATTGATGAATTTGAAATTTGGTGTAAAGAAATAAGCTATAGAAAATTCAAGATTTTATTTAATATAATTTTGGGTTATATATTTTGTTACATTACAAATAATCTATTAATTAACACAATCGTTAACCTTCTATTTAAAACTTTTTGGTTAATAGTTGTTTCTGAAATGATGTTGTTTTATAATCCATCAAAACACACGAGATCATAAATGTCACATAAAGATTTATAAATTAAAAACTTTTTCACTTAGATGGCTAAAAATTATATAACCAAATACAGTTGTTTCGTATGTTTAACTAATTATTACAAAAATATATAGTTACATACTTACATACAACACGATTGTCTTCAATAAAGTTTTATTAAATAACTACTTGGAAAAAGAAACAAAGTTTTATTATAAAATGATAAATACATCAGCAATTTTTTATCATCCAACAATACCTCAAATGAACTAGAAAAATTGAACAACGAAAAGATTGATTAAGATACTCAAACTATATGCTGAGTATGAATTTATTTATTTTTAACTAAGATAAGAGAAAATATATATTTTCAAAGTAGAGTACTGACATATCTGCCATATCAACACGAGAAATATCTTATAACTTCATACTTAGCAAGGATCGCCATGTTTCATAGCACATGAGCACCAATGTATGTCCTTATTGTTCATATAATCGTTCCAACACTTGCACCCGGTAACAAGTTTAAGCTTCTCTTTAGAATGTCTGCCACCCTTTTCAAGTTCACTAAAACACAATTTAGCTCCGTCAGTCCCACATTTTCCGTCTGCCGATAGTCCAATAGGACATGGTGTTCTCTTTCTTGCCTGCCCTATTTTCAGTTAATTAAAAAAAATTGTAGATAAGATTTTAGTTAAACAATTGTCAATACAAATTTTTTTAAAAGCTTTACTTTTAATACCATAATCAAAGTTTTCATATCTTGTGAATAAGGTATTAAAATCTAAACGAGAATGATATATTACCTTCAACTTTGTTCAAAAGGAGGAACATGAGAAAACAAAAACCTATAAATGAAGTAGCATTTCTCATGATTCAAATTTTTTTAATAAAGGTTGTATGTCTTACTTGCAAGAAATTTGTTGTTTTCTGGATGAATATATATGCTTAACAAGCACTAAAAATAAATATGGATTAAATTAGAGTAAACTAAAAATAGAAAGGAAATATAGCAGGAAAAAGTCAATGAAGTGTTGATATATATAAATTTTTAGTTGAATGTGTCATATAGAGTATATAAACAATTTCTTCATACATTATTTTTAATTAATGTGTGGTTGGAAAAAAAATTGATTGCATCGAAAATATGTGATTAGTAAAAAAGCTTTTTTAATCGAATTAACAATAAAAAAAATTCATATTTTTTTATGAATAAGTATTGAAGAAGAAAAATGTTGACACCATTAAGTAAATCAAGTTTCAACAAATCATACTAGTTTATTTTTCTTAAAATAGTTTTCGTTTTTTCCTCTTTCCTTTCTAGTAAGTAAATCTCAATAGTTGAATATCGAAACAAATGTTGACACAACTAAAGTGAAAGATACGGAAGGGTGCATTTTAATAGTTGAGAATTTGAGATGACATAGCTCATAGTCATTGTTTATCATGATAAATAAACTGATGAGAGACAATATCCGATTTACCCAAATAAATATCTGAAATATTTCTATGGGATTCAAGAATACTTAGAAGAAGTCTCTTTCGGTGGGCATTGTAAAATGAAGTGGGCAAGTGGAGGTTATCCTAAACATGTGAATAATGGGTGTCAAAGCTTTACTTAAGAACTAGAATCGTAGAAAGAGTCGAATGGTCACAAAGCTCCTACCCATTTTTGGATATTCCTTGACATATTCATTATGGGGCTTCTCTAGTAATGCATTAATTTTTATCTTTTGAATATAATATCAAAGTCCAATATAGACAGAGGATTGTAACTACAAATTAAATTTGCTTATATTATCATTTAGCTGGTACTTTTAGAATTTTTAGGATTTGGTGATACTTTTATAAAACACAAAATGTAAAATTTTTGAAATTGCCCTAATACTATAAAAAAAAAATTATTTAAAACCAAAAAGTTGATTACTCTTTAAAAGAGATGAATTTAAGAGGAATTACAATTATATAATTTTAGGCTTTTGTGGGTGGTAGAGCAAAATCTATATTGTTACTCATTAGAAGAAATGGATGAAAGACAAAATAATTGGCTAGACTATAATAAAGGAACAACTACATATTTTGGGTCATACCAACAAAAAAAAACTACATACAATTTTGGGTTTAGATAGAACAATAATAATATCCATGATTTGTCATTTATAGTTCACTCACATAAAAATTTTCATATATATTGCTATATTACAATTTTGCGTTTGGATTTTTCCCAGTGAAAAATCTTTTTGTGAAAGAATATGTATTTTACACATTCGGGAAAAAGTAGTTTTTTTTTTTTTTTTTTTTTTTAGAAANTTCTAGAAACAGGTTTATAAATTATTGTGCAAATGACCATCAACATGATTTATATATCCTTCAAAAAATCCATACCATTTCAGTTAATATTTTTACCATTTTTTGCTCAGATTCTTCTTCAAGTATAGAAACCATTCACATTAGTTTTCGAGACTGAAGTGGCTTAAAGGTATCAATTTTGTGAAAGCTTGGAATATGCTCTGTTCCATTACCTTCACATGCCAAACAGAGCTAACAACATTCTCATACGACTTTAAATCCCTTTTCTTCACGTCTCTACCTGCAAATAAACAACAATATACATTATATTGAACCCATCTTTCTCAATCCCAATCATATATCACATAAAAACAAAAGCATACTATAACTTCTAACTGAAATAAACTTGGTAACCGTAGAATTCGAAGTCGAAAACAGATTTTACAGGGCTTAATCGGGTAAGTGTTTAGAGGTTTTGGTCCTGAACAAAGACATTGAAGTTCAGTGAGAGATGGACAAGGCAGAGTCAAGAAAACATGAGGCTATAGAAACAAGTCTAATGGGAACAAATGGAGAAAAAAGCCTTGTGCCACTCATTATTCTCTATCTCTACAAAAGAGAAAAAAGAGACAAACTTGAAAAAGAAATTGGGTGATTCTTATTCCTTTACAGAATCTGATAATGCAAAAGAAAAACTTACTAAAAAGAAGATTCTCTTGGAGATTAGGACAGAATATTTGTCTTTCCAGAGTTTAATGGTTAGTTGTAATATGCCGTCTGAGAGATAATACAGAGAACCAGAACCACACCAACGTCAAACAAATTAAATATCAAGAAATAAAAAAGAAAAGAGAAAAAGTAAGGACCTTATTATAAAATGGCAAGCTAAGTTAATATCCAAAACTAGGCCTCTCTCTCCAGTCTCCACCTTCTAGCTGAAGGAGATTCGGTATGTAAAATGCCGAAAAATCGAATTTGTTCCTTTACTCTATTGTTGTGTTTATAGATGTTTATGTAACTTTTTGTCAAAGGAGTTTTTCAGTGCAACACAATCAGAGAGATGGCGAGAAATGATTGGATCAATAGTTACCTGGAAGCTATTCTTGATGTTGGAACTAGCAGCAAAAAGAGGTTCGAGAGCAACTCCAAGATCGTCCAGAAGCTTGGAGATATTAATAGGAAGGATCATCAAGACAAAGTGTTTGGAGATATGAATACAAAGGAGCATCAAGAGAAGGTGTTTAGTCCCATCAAATACTTTGTGGAAGAGGTCGTCAACAGTTTCGATGAGTCTGACCTGTATAAGACATGGATTAAGGTTTGTTTCTCAATCTGTATCCTTATATCAATTGTATAAATACAAAAAGATACGGAGAGAATATTGTTCCACATAATCTCCCATATGTATGGAAGTGAGTGGAGTTAAGATAGTAAGAATTAAAGAATGTGGGAGATGGTTTGAACAACGTTCATAAAGCCAAAGCAAATGAATGCATTTATACATAAATTCAAATACCTGTGAGTGATGGTGGAGGGATCTTTCACTTCTTGTGGCAGGTGATAGCAACAAGGAATACTCGTGAACGTAGTAACAGGCTAGAGAATATATGCTGGCGCATTTGGCATCTCGCGCGCAAGAAAAAGCAGGTTTGTGTGCCTTCAGTGATTTAACTTTCTCACGTCTGCATCCCTTATTAAAAGCCTAATGCATCAGAAATACAGAAAAGGATAGTTCTCACCTTTTTGAACTGAATCCTTTTTCCGTGCTTTGACTTGCTTCAACAGATTGTGTGGGATGACGGAATGAGACTTTCCAAACGGAGAACTGAACGTGAACAAGGCCGCAATGATGCGGAAGAGGATCTTCTTTCTGAGCTTTCTGATGGAGAGAAGGAGAAGAATGACGGAGAGAAGGAGAAGAATGAAGTTGTTACAACTCTCGAACCACCCCGAGATCACATGCCTCGTATCCGCTCTGAAATGCAAATTTGGTCAGAAGATGATAAATCAAGTCGAAACCTTTACATTGTCTTAATCAGGCAAGTAGAGATTAGTTTATCTGACTTATTTGTTATTGTCATTATGCTCATGGGACTTACCCAGTGCCTCTATTTGGTTCCATACTTCCCCAACTGCAGTATGCATGGACTTGTGCGTGGAGAAAACATGGAGCTTGGAAGAGACTCTGATACTGGTGGGCAGGTACTTAGCCATCTTCTAGTAGACTTCTTAGTGATGATTAAATTATTTACAGTGCTTCACGTGTCGCCTTTGGCTTTCTTAACTTTTCATCAATCTGAAGAGTCTTGTTAATGGACGAATAGGTTAAATATGTTGTTGAGCTTGCTCGTGCGTTGGCCAACACTGAAGGTGTCCACAGGGTTGATCTCTTAACACGGCAGATCAGTTCACCAGAGGTTGACTACAGCTACGGTGAGCCAGTTGAGATGTTATCATGTCCTCCAGAAGGTAGCGACAGCTGTGGCTCCTACATTATCCGCATCCCCTGCGGTTCGCGGGACAAGTACTATCACATAAAACTCCTTGGAAATTATGTATTCAAATTCCTGCTTTGAAAAAAAAAAAAACAGCTAGTTTCTCTATACTCATGTTTTTCAAATGCAGGTACATACCAAAGGAGTCACTCTGGCCGCATATTCCCGAGTTTGTTGATGGGGCGCTAAATCACATAGTGAGCATAGCAAGGTCTCTGGGAGAGCAAGTGAATGGAGGGAAACCAATATGGCCTTATGTAATTCATGGCCACTATGCTGATGCAGGAGAAGTAGCTGCACATTTGGCAGGAGCGTTAAATGTACCAATGGTGCTAACTGGTCATTCTTTGGGAAGGAATAAGTTTGAGCAGTTGCTTCAACAAGGGAGACATACCAGGGAGGATATCGACAGAACATATAAGATCATGAGGAGAATAGAAGCTGAAGAACAGAGCCTAGATGCAGCCGAGATGGTGGTGACAAGCACACGGCAAGAGATTGAGGCGCAGTGGGGACTGTATGATGGTTTTGATATCAAGCTGGAGAGGAAGCTCAGGGTTCGAAGACGTCGTGGAGTCAGCTGCCTTGGCAGATACATGCCACGAATGGTGGTATAAATCCTTTTTCGCCTCCCACAGCATCTGATAAATAACAACACAATGAGTATCTATATAAATTATATCAAGCAAACATTGCAATTGACTGGTGCCAGATGATTGAACAGCAAACTGAAATGAAAGTAAAGTCATTCACAAATCTGACCTGTCTTTGTTGCATCAGGTTATACCGCCAGGAATGGATTTCAGCTACGTATTGAAACAAGAATCACAGGAACCTGATGGTGATCTTAAGTCGCTAATTGGCCCTGACCGAAACCAGATAAAAAAGCCTGTACCTCCAATATGGTCCGAGGTACTCTTTTTTCCATTATTGTGCTATTACCAACAGAAGTCATATCCAATCTCATGCAAGAAACGTTACAGTCTTGTTTTTCCCTGTCTTTCAATCCATGGAGCAAATAACTACATGAACCTATCACCTGCAGATAATGCGATTTTTCTCAAATCCTCATAAACCAACCATACTTGCATTGTCGCGTCCTGACCACAAGAAAAATGTCACCACATTGGTCAAAGCTTTTGGAGAATGTCAGCCTCTTCGAGAACTAGCCAACCTGGTAAGTATCTCAGCATTTATTACACGTGTTATCCAGTAAACTCACATATGTATATGAAGATTGTGAATGAGCATAGTGCTAATCCACCTAAATTGCTAATAAAATTGTTCCAGGTACTTATACTAGGTAACCGCGATGACATCGAAGAGATGCCTAATAGCAGCTCAGTTGTTCTCATGAATGTACTAAAGCTGATAGACCAGTACGACTTGTACGGCCAAGTAGCTTATCCCAAGCATCACAAACAATCTGAAGTTCCAGATATTTATCGCCTAGCAGCCAAAACAAAGGTACATAACAGGAAAAACCTATTAAACAGTATGACTCATCGTTTACTACCTCATTGACTCCAGTAGAACATACATCAGTGATTTCTATAATGCAGCATCTACAATTACTAGTTCCCATGTGCTTAGACATGTGGTAGTTTCTCCTGAGTTTACATGCTACAAAAAATGTTATCATAAGCAGTCTACTAGAACTCTTAGCTCCTCTCCTATAACATGAAAACAACAATTATATGGCCGTTTTCTCTCTTGAAGGGGGTATTCATTAATCCAGCTCTGGTGGAGCCGTTTGGTCTCACGCTCATTGAGGTAACTAGCAACTATTTCAATGTGCTTCTTTACTAATTAGACACAAGCTATGAGATCTTCATGCTGCACCATTTGTTGTGCGTATGACAGGCAGCTGCTTATGGTCTACCCATTGTTGCCACCAGAAATGGAGGGCCTGTTGATATCGTGAAGGTAATCAAATCTCTTATTACAAGCCTAACTGTATAAAGACATAGTCACATCTCACTGATCCTAGAAAGCTTATTAACAGTGCATATGTTGTGTTGCAGGCACTAAATAATGGTCTCCTAGTTGACCCCCATGATCAACAAGCCATTTCTGATGCTCTTCTAAAGCTAGTTGCTAACAAACATCTATGGGCTGAGTGCAGAAAAGCCGGACTCAAGAACATCCACCGTTTTTCATGGCCAGAGCACTGCCGTAACTACCTATCCCATGTCGAACACTGCAGAAGCCGTCACCCCACCAGTAGTCTCGATATCATGAAAGTTCCAGAAGAGCTCATAAGTGATTCTTTAAGGGATGTGGATGACACATCTTTGAGATTCTCTATGGAAGGTGATTCCACGCTCAACGGGGAACTAGATGCAGCTATTAGACAGAGGAAACTAGTTGATGCCATAAGTCAGATGAATTCTATGAAAGGTCGTCCATCTGTTATCTACAGCCCTGGTAGAAGGCAGATGCTCTTTGTGGTTGCTGTTGACTCCTATAATGACAACGGAAAACTCAAAGCGAATTTGGATGATATTATCAAGAATGTGATGAAAGCTGCAGATTTGACATCAGGCAAAGGAAATATAGGTTTTGTGCTGGCATCAGGTTCAAGCTTACATGAAGTTGTGGAGATTACGCAGAAAAACCTGATTAATTTGGAAGATTTTGATGCAATAGTTTGCAACAGCGGAGGTGAAATCTACTATCCATGGAGAGATATGATGGTTGATGCAGACTATGAAACTCATGTGGAATACAAATGGCCTGGTGAAAGTATAAGGTCGGTGATTCTGAGACTTGCATGTACGGAACCTGAAAGTGAGGATGACATCACAGAGTATGCAAGTGCGTGCAGTACAAGATGCTATGCAATTTCTGTGAAACAAGGAGTCAAGGTAACTCTCTCAAAGAATATATTTCTCATCAAGAGGACAGCTTTAATCTAATGCATACATACTTCCCTTAAAGTGAAGAACCTAGTATTGATGTATATATGTGTGAATGGCAGACTCGAAGAGTTGATGATCTCAGGCAAAGGCTTCGGATGCGAGGTTTAAGGTGCAACATTGTCTATACACATGCAGCAACAAGGCTAAATGTTATACCACTATGTGCATCAAGAATACAAGCACTCAGGTTTAGAAACTGTCTAGACTAAATATTCTTCAATCATATACGCTATGTGTAAGATATCTACGGAGAAAATGAGACGACTTGATGGCTTTATGTAGGTATCTTTCTATAAGGTGGGGAATTGACATGTCGAAGACTGTTTTCTTTTTGGGAGAAAAGGGAGACACAGACTATGAGGACTTGTTGGGTGGCCTCCACAAATCCATCATTCTTAAAGGTGCAGTGGGATCTGACAGTGAGAAGCTTCTTCGCAGTGAAGAAAATTTCAAAAGAGAAGATGCAGTTCCACAAGATAGCCCTAACATTTCCTATGTCAAAGAGAATGGCGGACCTCAGGAAATTCTATCCGCTTTAGAGGCCTATGGAATCAAGTAATGATTTTCTATATCAGATTATTATATGGGATCATATACTTCAATGGTTTGGTAAACAGTGAAAAATAACAAGACTACATACTTTCATATATTGTATACTTCAATAAAAAAGTTGAATATTAACTTTGCTTCTCACAGACTCAATAGAACAAGTACGCACAGTTTCGACTTAGTTCTTTTGACGTTCACACTTTAGAAAGATTTATACCTGAAGGATCATGGTACTCCATCTAGTGTGCTATCTACCCTTCCTTGGCCTACCAAAGACTAATAATGTGTTCCTCGTCACATCCATATTTTGCAGTGTAAAAAATTTCCTGCCACAAGTGGAAGTAGCTGTGACAACAAAACTGAAAACCAAAATGAGTCTGAAATCCAATTTTACAATCAATTGTTCACAACCTATGCATTCTTAAACCAAAATATTCTCAATTAGCAAAAGATTCTACCAAAACACAAGGAGACGCCTCAACTGCCAAGCCTTTTGAATACATGCCAATAACAAAACTGAATTCAGAAACTACTGAGAGAAAGTTAACCCTGATCTAGTTCTTTCTCCAAGGTTGGATATGCAGTAATCTATATCTGTTCCTACAGAAATCATCACCATTTGGTTCTCTACATCTAACCCCAATCAATGTAACTGTAAATATCAGATAAGGTAATACCATTCTTTGGAGAACGCATAGTCTTGATGTACTACTGCAAGTACACCTACATCACTTCTTCTCGGTCAGGTTCTTAGTCGCGAACAGAAGCACAGTTAACTTTGTTCAAAATCAGATATTCGCAAGATATGCAAAAGAAACAAGACAATATCGTGTGAATATTCAGCTTCCAGCAAATTCTAAAGGAGTCAAATTTGGAACTAAAGAGAGAAGAACGAGTAGCAAAACCGAAGGGCCCTTTTATTTCCCATTATAATTTAAGCTTCTTATAGAACTAAAAGTTGTTCAACAAGTATAACAAATGAGTACAAAAGTCATAACAAAAAATCTTGCAAGAGAACTTCCTAATCTGAACCAACCAAGATCACATTCGTCACGAGAAATCCTCTCCAGCCACACTTTTCCTAAAAGAATCTATCCACAAAGTCACAAACAATCATCCATAAGCAGAACTCATCCTGTCCGAACCTAACCACGACGATCACTTCGGTCTTAAGAAATCATCTTGAATAGATAGAATCCTCAATTCTGAACCAACCCAAACATGAGCAAAGGATCATCCTGAACCAAACCCAAATCACCACATTGCTCACAACCGATCATCCCGTAGAGAAATCTTCATATCCGAATCAACCCAAACTCGTGTTTTCAGAGAACAAGAACCACAAGGAAGAACAACAGACGCCACAAAAGCACCTAATCTCCTAACATGAACAAAATCACCATCTCTCAATAATCCAAACCCCATTGTTTCTAACTCACTAGAATCAACACAAAAGTAATCACCACACCTACACTGATAAAAAACCTCAATAACTTCACCTTCTTCTTCTTCTCTTCCAGTAATCTCAACAGACATATCCTCAATACTAATCTCATCAGCAGTGATTCCATCATGTCTTGAAGATCTAAGATCATTATCGTAAACTACACGTAACTCTGCATCGCTTAAAACTTCCCAAGCCTTTTGAATCTTCAGAAACTTTGAGCTACATCGAGAACTGTCAAGCTTATCTGGATGAGAGTGAAGAATCGCAGATCGATAGCTATTGCGGATTTCTTCATAGCTCGCATCTTCTTTCACTGAGAGAATCTCGTAGTACGTCTCGTGAACACAATTCTCACCGAGAAGCATGGCTATTGAATCCTTTAATCCACGACGGTGCTAGGGCTCGAAATTCACCGGCGACGACGAGAAAATTCATAGATTTATAGGGAAGGAGAGAAGTTTTCGGGTCAACCCGCTTTAATCATTTCGGGTCTTAATTTGTTGGTCTTGGGCTTAGTATTGGGCTTGTTATTGGGCCTAGATTTTAAATTCGGTATTTGACCCGATTACCCGAACCCGTTTTTGAAATACCCATCTTTTCAACGCAAAAGCCGATCGATGTTCATTTGTGAATCTGTTAACTCTTTTCTGGGGAAAAATTTTCGTGAAGATTTTGTAGAATCGTGATGGGTTTATCAAAAGGTAGATTGAAAGCATGGTTCAATAAGAAAATCACAGATCCTCTTCTCCAGATCTTGCGTAGGTTTGTCTTCTTCATCTCTCTCATTCTATCTCTTTACGAATTGATCTGAAATTAGGACTAGTTTTGGTTACTCAGATATGGAAATCAGAAAGATCTCGTTATGTCTTTGAATGTTGGTCTTTTAAGAGCTGGACTTTATGCAAATTGCTTCTTGTTTAGTTTCTTAATTTGGAACATTAGAGAGACCGTTTAGATTAGTTAAAGGTAGAGTCTTTATCCTTGTATCTTCATGTAGCTACTAAAGGTTCTTTAAAACATCACTTTCTCTGTTATTGGAACACAAGAGAGACCATATAGACCAGTAAAGGCTGAAGCTTTATCCTTGTATCTTCTTCATGTAGCTCCTAAAGGATCTTTTGAGTATCTGTTAGAGATAGATGTATTAATATCTGTGTCTCTGTTGAAGAAATGTTGATGTTGTAAAGTAATATGGGATTGATTTTGTTTCCGTTTTCGATTTTTTGTAGAGGTACTGAGCCTAAGCAGCTTGCTTTCTCTGCCGCATTGGGTATTACATTGGGAATATTTCCGATATGTGGTACGTATCTCTCGCCATTTTGATGTCTTCTAAGCTTACTGCTTCTTGAGATTGCAATGTATCTTCTTATCTGGGGTTGGTTTTTGCTGTAAAACAGGTGTTCCTGTGTTTCTATGTGGAGTAGCTTTTGCGTTGCTCGGATCTGCTTGTCATGCACCAACTGTGATGTTGGCTAATATCATTGCCACTCCAGTAGAACTAGCGTAAACCTTTATATCATTTTAATCTTTTGAAACTTTTACCACTTTTTCGGAAGACGATGCATATCAGTTTTATTCCTGACTTGGATTTTGGTTTTCCTTTTCATGTCTTATCACATTGAAGTCTCGTTGTGCCTTTCCTAAGACTTGGTGAAAAAGTTACCGGTGGACCTCATTTTCCTTTGACATCAGATGCTTTAAAGAAGGTTTTCACTGGTCAAGCCTCTCAGGAAGTCTTTTTAAGCATTGGTAATGCGGTAAGTAGCTACAATGAGTCTCTTTTTCTTTTAGCGTACTGGTTTTAGAATCTCGAACCGCTTGTTACATTTCCTAGCTTAACCCTCTTATGATCTTATCCTTAGTAACTTGCAAGTCTGATTTTCACTCGTAAATCGCCAATATTTTATTGAAGTCCGTTATTGCAGTTACTAGGATGGCTCGTAGCGACTCCATTTTTCTTTATTACGTTATACGTTGTGTTGCTGCCATGTTTCAAAATCCTGGTCCGCAAGTTCGGCGCTGCTAATTCGACCCCGAAGATACCTACAAGTATGGAGACAGAGCTCAACCCAAAGCCAAGAGACGCTTAAATTCAACAAGAGTTAGAAACACATTACTGTTCTATTTTATCGACACGAAGCCAATTGTAACAACTATATGGATAGACTAATGTATAGAGTATACACATTTGCATTGTGAAATCCCCACACATGTTTTAAAACTCTTTTCAAAAAATATCAGTAACCAAAAATATTGGTGGTTACATTTGAACGCCTAAACTCGAGTCTCGACAGTCCACACATAAGCGTCAAAAGTGCATTTTTATAGGTTTGTTCTTGGATCCGAGGATTCGACTTTGATCGAATAATGAATTACAGCAAAACCTCTATTAGGATTATGATATTTTATTAATTTATGAATATGCTAATTATACCGAAAATTTTATTTGGAACCGATAAAAATATATTGATTTTTTGAAATATTAATTTATTGAGTATTAATATAGAGGTTACAGATATTTGTGTTTCCGGTAGGGAAGAGCATTTTATTCAAATCGATCCGAACCGAACTAGTCCAAAATACTAACCATATGGTTAAATTCTTTTTCAACCCAAACAGTTCGGTTTGGTTTGGTTTAAAACCAAACCGAATTAATAACCTAATTTCCATATTTTAACAATTAATTAAATAAGTAAGATTGTTGTCAAAACAAAAAATTGAATAAGTAAGATAGTGATAGTATTTTTGTTTATTTTATTGTGTGCTATATATAAATTTAGTTCCCACTAACCTTAAAAAAAATAGCGAGTTTTCTAATTGATATAATAAACCAAAAGAAGATTTTAGGTGTTTTGTGACTTTTGTCTAAATGATTGAATTAGCATCTCCTATTAGTTGCTTTGATATCAATTAGTATCAATTATCAAGTGACAAATGATTTTGGTTTCATGTTTTCTACTAATTGATTTTTATTTCGTTTATTGAAATTGAACTAAAACCAAACCGAACCGAAACAAAATAAAAAATAAATCAATAAGCCCTCTATATTTTGCAACTGAAGAAACTGAGCATTGACCTCACTATTGTGATGGAAAAAAAAAGCATATAACTTTGAGAGTACAAACGATCCTTTCGAGAACTCTTCTAATTTGGATAATACATGTATCAGTTTGGAGAGAACTTTAGAACAAAAGCAGTTGACTTTTGAAGTTGACAATGACGATGTCAAAAAAAGAATCTATATGAAAAAATTGTCTCTTGGATCGTACCAACAAGGTACAAGATGCGTTGACAAAACTAAAAAGCAGAGCGAGAAGGCAAATCTGCGAATCTCCGCGTCCGTGGGAGTGATCAAAGCTGATGTGTTCATCATACATATCTGAATATTCTGTTTATTTTTGTTTATAGAATGAAACCTATTGACATTAAAAAATACAACTTTGGATATGTCTACGTATGGCTTTTGTTTGAGATGTTGGTGACATTAACATACTCGCTATTAGTCCCTGCACATTGTGTCACATTCAGGGAAATTTTAATATATTTGTTGTGCAATTAGTTAAACCAGCATGAAAAAAATAACGAGTTTTAGATTTCACAATTCCATTTGAAATAGGGAAGTGGTAGACATTGTTTTCACAAAAGTTTGGAAACTTTATAAATAATCTTGAAAATTATCGTGATTGTAGCTGGATTTCACATTTAAAAATTAGATTTAAGATGTTTAAATTATTATTTATATATGGCAAGTGAGAACAAGAAATTGAGCAACATACCTAAACCTAATAATTTTCATTCTTAAATTATTTTCGAAAACCGACAACTTTGCGGTTAAGTTAATATACTATCGCTCCAGAAAACACGTGTTCTTTGGAAATGGTAAATTATTTGTTAAGTTAACCTACTCTATAATCTTGTACGGAAAGGTGAGTACAGTGGATGTGTTTGGCGGTATGTTGGAGAATCGAGTAAATAAAATTTAACTAATCTTTTGAGATAACGGATTGGGCGATCGATAGAAGATTCGATGAATACATAATTAAATTATTTTTATAAATTTTGGCGGCGATATGTCAGGTATATATCATTTATTACTAATGTAGAAAACTTTTAAAATTTAAATTTGCATAATGCATGATGAAAAAATAGAATAGAGAGTTATGAAATTAAAAAATATTTTGAAATTTCAAATATATTGTTTGAAGTTATATATATGTATATATATATATATATATATAATTATTTGAAATTTGAAAAAAAATAAAATTATTATTTGTAATTTATTAGGAAGCTAGACAAAAGAGAGACGAAAATCTAATTAATTTATTATTTCTTTCAAAACAATAGTTAGCATTTTTAGCTAATTCCAGCTCAATCATTAAATACCTTTGACTAGCTAATTACACAATTTAAATCTCATATAGCTAAAATGAAAAGAAAACAAAATACCAAAAGGGAAACGTCAAGTGAGAACAAAAACAACCGAACATGCATGTGTCTACTGGTTCCAGCAGTACAAGACTCGTGTGACTAGTAAATTCTAAAACCATCTATTTAATAGTCATGGCTCATTTCCACTAGTAACCGTTTCAAAACAAGTTAATTATCACTTAATTAAGAAATAAAATAAAAATTTCCTTCTACTTTTATAACCATATCCTATATTTTGTTGCTATCTTGTTTGGTAAATTAATTTGATATTTAATATCATTTGTCCTGACATATTCTCTTAAAGAAATAAATAGTTGGCTTTTATCAATAACACCTGACTACTACTACTTCACCTGAAACTTTCTCACCTCTCTCTCTTTCATCTTATCTATCACCATTGCTTCATCTCCAATATCCAGAATCTTGAGATTCTTTTCTTATCTTTAGACACAAAGTGAAACTAGTCTTGTCTTGTCTTTCTTTTTTTATTGAGTTTGTGTTGTTGACTATGTCTTACAGCGACCCAAACCAAAACCCAATTCCAGAAACTTACATTCCATCAAACTCTCATGAAGCTGAGAAACTAAAACTTTACCAAGCTGTCATCTTCTCTGTTCCCATTTGTTTCACATTCATTGTCCTCTTTCTCCTTTACGTCATTTACCTTCGTCGAAACAGCACCACCACCGTTGATTGGTCTTCTCTTGGAATGCGTGGTGGTACCTTCATCCCCACCCCTACCAACAACCTCTCAATGGTACTATCTCAATCTTTCTGTTGAAACATGTGATGGGTTTGGTTCTTTAATGATGTGTTGACTCTGATATATATGAACAGGTTGAATTAGGACTGAGTAAAGATTTGAGAGAGATGCTTCCTGTTGTCATCTTCAAGGAGAGTTTCACCGTCAAGGATTCACAGTGAGTTGTCAGATCTTTTTTAAGGCTTATCTTACTATAAAAAACAAAGATTTGGTTATAATAAAGTTTTAATACTTTATTGTGTGATATGAATTAAACCAAAGTAAGAGATGGGAACAAGAAAGAAAAATGACAATTTTGCTTTGAGTAATAAATTTGGTATCTCCAATGTTTAATGATTACTTGTGATTGGTAAGTGGATAATGTGTTTTATGAATATAGTTGCATTGAAACCGTTATGTATCTGCCTTAGGGTGAGATAATTGTCATCATTTTTTTCGGATTGGACATAAGCCAAATCGCGATCTCATTCGAGCGGAGGAATCATTCGTGTGGATGTATATGTAACGCCAAACAACTCAATGGTTGCGATTTTGGTTTGTGAGCATTGAGTGATTTAAAATAGTTTGTGGTTTGGATAACTTCTTGAAGCTATGTTTGTGTGATTTGGAAGAATCTTTTACTCACAAATAATTATTGGCCTCACAATATGGGTATTAGCTCACCACAAGAAACCTGACAAAACTGCTTTTGTGTTTTTTTTGTTTCTTTCTTTGTTTGAAGAGCCAAAACATAAGAAAGTATCATTATATATAAGAATCACCTGGTTTGACTTTGACTTGAAAACAGATGTTCAGTGTGTCTTGGGGACTACCAAGCAAATGAGAAGCTTCAACAAATGCCATCATGTGGGCATACTTTTCACATGGAGTGTATTGATCTTTGGCTCACATCACACACAACTTGTCCTCTCTGTCGTCTCTCTCTTATCCCCAAACCGTCCCTAGACCTGTCCCATCACAGCCAAGAGGTTGTCTCTTCCATGGAAAACTCTAATGTAGGAGGAGATTCAACTCAACCAGAGTCCCAGTCAACAACCGAAGAGGTAAGTCACATCAATGATGTCCAAGAAGGTAACCAAGACAGTCAAGAGGTCTCCAAGGAAAATGAAGAGAATAACCAAAACAGCATAGGAACATCGAATGGTTGTTGTAACTGCAGACTTGGTTAAAAAGCATAAAAGCTTTGTCTTGTCTTTTGATGATATTCTGGTAAGTTAAAAGTATGTTTTTTTTTCCTTCCGACTTGTAACATTTCTAGTATTGAAATGAATGCATGATCCATAAGAAGGAAATTAATGGTAATTTCTGAAAGATATATTTTGCATTATTGTTACAACTCTTTAAAAGTTATCAAACTTTGATGCAGGAGGCATTACGAGAGTTTTTAGAAAATTAAT
>OVAQ01001371.1:0-18420 GCA_900406345.1 Erysimum cheiri
AAGGTTTCACCATGTATTTTGATAATATAATCTATAATTTGTAATTTGTATTGTTTCTTGCATTTTTACCATTCAAACATTCTATTATAAACCGCAAATAGTTTTTTTTTCACCAATCAAATTTTATTGTGTACTGCTTATTTTGTATAAACTGCACTTGTCCCGCAAACCGCATGTACCGCAGTTGATCCGTACCGCACTCTAAAACCGCTTTTCCCGCACAACCAAATACGCGGTCACCATTCGGACCCTCAAAATAGAAAGTCTTTTTTTTTATGTGTAATCACTTATCAACAATTTCTAGACTGGTATATGTGTGTGACTGTGTGTTGGCTCAAAAAAACTGTGTATGCAGTATGCATCCGTGCGTTTTAAAAAATTGTTTTTACTGTTTTGTTGAATTAACAAGAAATTAACCCAAACCATATACTATTATACACTGGTTTCTGGAATTAACCCAAACCATTAAAACACAAAGATCTTTGAAAAATAAACTTATTCACAACCGAGTGACTTATATACTGGTTCGTAAGATAAAACCCAAACCATACATTCTTTAAGATCAGAGTTATATCGATCTGACAGGGGATGGTTTAGTTCCGTTTTAGAAACACTGTTTTCCCATCACAATTTTCCAAAACTAAAATATGTAATTCCATCTCGACTTGATCCAACTAGACTTGTATCACTATAAATACACGCATTCATATCAATGTTGAACTGAATAATCAATGGGTACTATAAATATATACCCAACTACCAAAAGTAAATACGGTAATCAATATTGAAGTAAATTTCAGATTAGACTAACCAGCAGCTAGCTAGTAATAATAATAAGCTTAGAGATCTTTGAATATAAGGAGCATTAACGATCTTGTGAGATTCTCGTGCTCCTCCATTAATGGCTTCAGAAGCAAATTTCTGATATCTTAGCCTATAGATTTGTGTTGTTACCAAATCTAATGAGTTGAAAAACACAAAAAAACTGGGATATTGAACAGAAGTATAGACTAACTTTAAATGAATCGCAGTAAAAGAAGAAAACTTAAACTCTAGTTCACCATTTGCCCAAAAAAAAAAAAAAAAAAAAANAAAAAAAAAAAACTCTAGTTCACCAATTCTAAAATAATTTTTTGAAGTATAAGATCACCATGAATTAATAAAGATAGATGGAGACTACCTGTTCATGGTTTCTCACAATCTATATAGTATATACTATAGCAATTCGAGTTTAGGTGTTTGAAGACTATTGTGCAATTGACAAGAAATTAGCAATTTGGGGTTAACCAGAAGCTATTAAACGATCTAATACTGCAAATTTTTTTACTCAAGCGTGTACTGTACATACTTGTATATATTGACGTGGATTTGTCGATCATATGTTATAAAACGTTACTATACTCGAATACATAATGGAATCGTTACAATACTCGAATACAAATTGTATGGAATCGGCCCACACATGTTTAGGACTTTAGGGGCTTGAACAATATGGGCTGTTACTTTAGACAAGATGTCTGGGAGAGTGGTATACGATAATTTAATTACCATTTATTTAACGTGAATAATCAATCTACTACTAGTTTTGTCCTAGTTTTGTCCTCGTGACCAACGGTGTTAATTAAAAGTCAACTCACTGGACGACGATGCTAAGTTAACCTGGACGAGTCCACGATTAGCAACATGGGTCAGATGTATCTGATCGTTGGAACTTAGACAAAGTAACAGACACACCTGCAGGCTTTTTACTTGTCCAAAAGTTTTAGAGAAACCCAATGCATCATTCCTCACAAAACAATTCATTTGAGATTACAAACCCATTAATTGTATCTCCATTTTCCTAGAAATTTAACTTATGTTAATGAATCCATTCATTTTAAGTAAACAATTAATTTTACATATTTTCTATACAAAAACACAATTACCTATATACCTAACCACATTTCAACCAATAGAAAAATAAACTGCACTTTAAAATTAATAAACTTTGCATTGAAAGTCGAAAATGACATTTGTTTTGTAACAAAAAATTTTCTCTACAACGACATTTGTTTTGAAACGGAAGGAGTATTGGTCAAATAAATCGTTTCGAATTGAGTGTTTGAACCAGTAGAAAAACTGAGAGCTTAGTAGACAATGATTTTGGATAGGGACTGAACTGGTTATACTTATTGGGTTTAATTACGAGCTCGATTAATCAAACAGGTCAGATAAAATAAACCATGACCCTCAGCAGGTGAGCAACATTTACTGATAGGTGAAAAGAACAGGTCACCACCGTAACTTGTAACAATTTAATGCCATGAGCTCCTCAAAATCAATACGACAGCGACGTATAATATCATTGTATTGACATTTTTAGTAGATAATGGAATTATTGATCACTTTAGGTAGATAGCCGTTGTAAAGACACTTTCATTTCCATAAATCGATGGGAATGAAATAACGCAGATAACGCAAAATTTTTACAATATGTGCTCTTAAAATTTTTTGGGTATTTTCGTCAAGTAGCAACCAATCTGTCTAAGAAACGTATACATTTGTTGTTTGTTATTTCTGCATATTTAACATACCACATTTGAATTATTTAATGTAATTTTTCCAAAAATACAGTAACAAATACAATTACACCATATCACTATATCAGAAAATGTGCCACAAAGTTGGCAAAAGCCGCATAACGAATGACTTTGCATTAGAAGTGAAGAGTAAAAAAGAAGACGATAGAACATCAAGGAATTGTTGCTTGGTAATACTATTAGCTTAAGCTGATCTGTCTTGAGATTTGGTTTTTCTAATAAATGTGAACTTTGAATTTCAAGAGAGCAAAACACGGCCTAAACTTTTGGACCCAATCCATTATAATACTCAAACTGTTTAATAACTTATATTATTCCTTTTTTGTGACTTTTTTATTATACTTGTGATGGTTGTAGGAGTATTTTTTTATGCCTAAACTTAGAGAATCATTTTCAAATAGTATGTTGCATCTAGAAAAGTTTAAATTTGTTTTCTATGTTAACAGATGCTAAGAGAGATGATGAGGGAAATAGAAATATTATCTAAATGGCTACTTGTACAAAAGTTCGAAGCTTCTTGAGATTTTAATATAGTCGTTACCGCAGAAAGATTAATCTCGAAGGTAGAGATAGTTGACAATTATTTATTAGGAGTATTATTCTGTTTACATCAATTTTAACAAATTTTGTAAGATCAATTAAAGTATTTGTCTTTATCTAAACTTGCGTTGTCGATAACCGTTAAGCTGTGCAACTAATTACTGAATTTGCACACATACGTGCATGCTGTTATATAATTAGCTGTATAATCAACTATAGTTTTATTATCAACATTGTGTATCTAACCATAACAAAATCAAAGTAAAATGTTGTATTGCAATAACAAAATAATATTCTTTAAACAAAATTAATTCCAAAAACTAAACGGTAATGGTTCTAATAAAAAGTTCAGAGACATAACGTCAATTTGTTTTTTTCCTTGGTTAGATTTATATTTCGAAATTTTCACTCCTATTTGATTAGTCAAATATAATAGCACATTTTAGATTCATTAGTAAATCTGGTGAACAGTCTATCTACGATTACATGTAGAATTACTTATTAGTCGGACTTCAATCCGAATTACTTATTGTGAAAAAAAAAAAAAGTAACAATTAATTAATTGCAAAACACAGCAAATTGGTCAATATATGAGTACATGATCTTGAGCCACTCGTTCCACTTTCTGTACTTGCCATAGACATCCTTCTCATCATCTCCGCCCTGAAGTGAACTTTAGATTACATTTTATCTTTTACATTTTTGTCTTTTCTTCTATCTTCTACCTCTTTTTAATTTATTTTTTGCATAGTCATCTACCCCTTTTTCAAAAAGTAACGGAATATAAAGTTATCGCATTTCCAATATATACAAAACGAATTATTATATAATAAGTTTTTGAATCTTTCACATTTTTAGTTTAAAATTTCTAAACTCATCATAAACATAAATACAAAAATGATCTATTGTTTTCTATTTCTTTTCAAGTCTAGTTAAATCTTATTTAAAATTTTTATATAACAGTAATCATTCTATAAATGTATATATGTATATGCGTGGAAGATTTATCAAACGAGGCAGAGATGTCAGGGCTTTTTTAAAAGGGCAGATGCAGGTATATCTTACAGCATCTAATATTTTGTAATATTCTGAATTTCTGGGCGATTATTTGCAGTCACAATTATTTTTGGATTTACTATGAACCAGGTCTCTTATAAAACAAAAACCTGCTATACCCTATATATAACGACAGTAAAATTTAAAACCAACGGTCAAGATAAGATCTATCGAAAACACGATGTCAGAGATTAATTAAATCATACGTAAATTCATCCCATGTTAATTAGTTATATTACGGAGACAATCTCGTAGGATTGTGTCACAGTCCCACATGTCTCATCTTAAAGCCAAACCTGCCGTTGAAGCGAAGATCTATCTTCACTGTTTTCCCGTTCTCTGTTTATCGAACGTTCAAATTAACAAAGTCTTAGTTTTATATCAATATATTTAAATTTTGTCTGATTCCTTTCAAAAAGAGGCCAATATTAGCTAAATAAATTGGTTGTAGGTTCACCATAGTGTCCAGAATTCAACTCAATGGTCAATAATCAAATTTAGTTCTTTTTATAAATGTCCGTTTTGACTGAAAGGTGAAAGCATTATAGCAATCTACCATTCTTCTATTAAAATTTTTGAAAGAAAATTTGTATTTTACTCTCCTAAAGATTATTATTATTTTTTTGTTTTTTAATAGACGAAAAACAAATTTTAATGCACGTTGTGTCAAAGACTGAGATTAATATAAGCAACCGATTCAATGACCTAAGTTTTTTTTTTTTTGTATCAAAGAAAAAAAACGGTCCAATCCAACTATCATCATCCTACATAAAACGAAGACTATTTTCCACATTATTGAAAAATAACAAGTTAAGCAAAATACATACAATCAATACCATTAATCATCTCCATATGTGTAGTCGGGGGTAGCCAATGTTACAATTCTGCACAAATTTTAATTAAACTAAAGAACAAATTAATTAAGAAGAAAGCAAATTAAGCATTCTAAACCAAAATGTCTTTAGTCTTCTCATCTATCTCTAACAACGAAGACAACGGCAAGAATCGTACGGACGTCGAGGAAGTCTCATCGGAGGAAGAATAGGAAGAACACGACGTGTAGAACGACAAGGGAGACGACGGAGATTCGCCAAGAGTCAAACTATTACAACAAGAAGTGCTTGCTTCTCCAGCATCGGCGGCGGCGCGTGAGGCCGAGACGCCGTCTTCTTTGGAAATGTTGTTTGTGATAGGGATGGGTTTTTTCGTTTGTAGTGCTAAGTTCACGAGGAGATCGACGAAGGCCGCGAAGATGTATCGATGGCTGGTCTTGGCGTTGACTTTCAAGAACTCAAGGAGAAGGTTCTCAAGGCTATTCCAGTCGTGGTGAAGCGCGTGTGCCTCAACCATCTCCTCCATGGATCTCTTGAAATCAGAGAAAGGGTCGTTTGATTCCAAGGAGAAGAGTATGAAGCCTTCTTCTTCTTCTGCTTCTTCTTCTTCTTCTTCTTCGTTCTCTTCTTTTCGCTTACTCGTAGCTTCTTCGAGTATAGAGTTAGTTTCTCCTTTGCTTTCGAAGATGAGTCTCTCTGATGATCGTAGCCCTTTTATGACATTCTCTACTGACTCTGTAATCTCATGTGGGTCAAGCTCATCGTCGTCTTGGTCGTGGATAGGGTTGGTGAAAGTGATGGTGGCTCTGAAAGATAAGGTTTTAGGGTTTTGATTACAAGAAGGCCATGGCCATGAAGAGGAATTAGTTGATGATGAATTTGAATTCGAATTTGAAGAATATGAAGATGTAGAGTTGTTTTTGTTTAGAAATGGGAGTTTCATGTTTTTATTTTTCTATGAGGAAAATCGGACGAGAAAATAGTTTTGATTTTCTTGGTCTTTGTCTCTTTTCTTTTTTTCTTTTTGTATGTTGGAGATTGAATTCAAAATAGAAACTGAGAGAGCTAATGGAGTGAGGAGGGAAGATTTTAAGGGTTTGAAGGGGAGAGGACAGAGAGGATTGGTGGGGTCTGTTTCTTTACTTATTTTAAAGTCTATTACTACTATTTCTTTATTAAATGTATTTGGTTGTTGTATAAATTAATGACTTCAAAATTTAATGTTGTTTGGTTGGGGTTCATTCAATATAGTAATTCACTACCTTTTCCCGGCTAAGCTGTTTTCGTATTTATTATAATGAATGATACTTTCTAGTTTTCCTTCTTCCTTTCCTCAGAGCTTCTTCAATCTTTATACTTATTCAAAAAGTATTTTAAATTTTTTAAAAGGCTTATTATATCATTTAAATTGTAGGAGCATATCAAAAATTATTGGGTTTCTTTGTTTTTAATCCGACCGATTTTTTTTTTTATTAAATCAAAATTCGCCAAACATCGTGTACTGTGTTACATCATTATCTATGAATTAAAAAATATATATATTATATATATATATAGATACAATGCATATATTTTAATATTAATTATTTTGAAAGTTAGCTAAGTGTTAATGATCCCGGTTTCAAAAAGATAATTGAAGCTTCCGTACTAGGGGACTACATATATGAATTGCACGTGGCAACGGAAAGTGATCGTTATTTCTGTAGAAAGACAAAATATTAAGTCACAATTAAAAATTTGATCGATAAACAAATGTATTACTTTAAATTAGTTCCATTCTGAACCCATGTTAGAAGTAAGCATCACTATTTTATTTTATTTTCGTTTTCAAAAGCATTAGTATTTGATAGAAACCAAATCAGATATAAAGATTCACCCTAAATGAAACGGAAAAGATTAGCTTAGTTAATCAAAACATTTAATTTTACAATGTAGTACTGTATTTGATAGACATGTAAATACTGTTTATATTCAATATTTTAATATAGTTTATCTACCTCAAATTTGAAACCAAATAGCAAAACCCAAACAGAAACGAAATCCATAATATCAACCAAAATTTAGACTTCAAACATAAGAGATATGATTTGAATGAAAAAAAATAAATGAAACATAGATAATTATACACTCCATAACAAGAAAGACTCAACAACTAATTATAAACCAACGAATCAACTAACCAACTGACCAACAAACAAAAGATATGACGTCGATTTTTAGAAATATAGTAAAATCAGACAATATCCCAAACTTTGCAATTATTGTCTATTTTAAACTAATTGTTATTACACGCCTCCTCCCCGAATCGGAAACATTTTTTCTGTTTCTCTTTCGTGGAAACTGCTCGCACCTGAAACCTATTTACATTTCGCATCAAAATAATACGTATATATGTATATTGCATGTTAACTTTCTATGTCAGTAATTCATATCTGTCGATTCTAGAAATATTTACTAGCTAATATATATTGTCCAAAATAGATAGTTTAATTTCTCACTGAGAATGATTCTTCCATAAAAATAGTATATTTGCCCTGTGAATGTATTTTTTCTCTCTGTAGAATGCAGTAGCTCATATAGAATTAAACTCATGATTTAAAAATTAGTTATCATAGATCGTATCGGTGAATTTATATTTTATAGAAGGCCGTGCCATGTGAGTCACTCCCAATTCCATTTTGCACGTAACTTTCACTCACGTGCCTCTCACGCGACGCCAGTGAAGAGATTGCGACACGGGAGGAGAGATATCAAAATCATTACCATATCAATATTTAAGAGTTAAAAACATCTCAATTGACATATACAGTATATAATAAACTATATTATACAAGGAGAAGCTTCGAAATAATTATAGAACTATAAACGCAGATATTAGACAAATCATGTGGAATTTTTAAAAGGAAGATAATGATTGAAAGCTGTATGTCTTCTAAATTTTAGTTATATGCCATGGTCTTCCCTTTTCATGGGTGCTTCGCAGGCGTTTCATATGAAATTATAGTTTCTTTATACATAAGTATAACATTAATATTTATTATTTGGTCCATTATGAGTTTTAATACTACGTATATATGGTTTAAGCTTCAAACCATACAAAAAGAAATATACATGAATCAATAATTAATATATTTCAACATGTACATGTTTACAAACCATGAGAGCTATCAAATATTTTATGCACTAGAGATTTATTTTCTCTGTTTTGTTTTACAAAGGTCAAATCGTGATATATAATAGTTTCAGGCTGAAAAAAATAAAGTTGATAAACCGTTATTTACAGTTTTTCGCCCGACCATCAAAGATTAAGTCGCGATAGATCGTAGTTTTAGGTTTATAATTAAGGGTCTAGTCGATAACGCGTGATTCAAATGCGAGATGTTAATGTACCCATTAACCATTATAAGCTAATATTTAAATAAGGATAGACAATTAAAATGGTAAGAACTATGTGAAATATTAGTTATGGAAGTTTGAGGGTGGTGAAAGAGCAAAAGAAAGGGACCATTTTGGTGGGATGCACCAGCTGAGAATGTGGTCCACGTCCTGGCGAATCTATTCTCCTTCTCTCTTCATCGCTATACCAAAATTACGATTCCTTTCTACTAATATACAAACTTTATATAGTAATGCTATCTTTAGGTAGCTCACCAATTTTGGTATATTTGAAAAATCTCGCTTTCTAATAAGTAGTAACAAAAAATTACTACCTCGTTCCACCTAGTAATCTAAACTATATGATTGACGACCAAACAAAAAAAAACTATATGATTATGCTTCCAAATATCAACATTATCTAGTAATGGTTTTACAATATCTATATAGATATCTTCTTTGCGATTTGGAACGAGGTTTTAACATAGAAAGTTATACCGAAACAAATTCATAAAGTAGAAACACACATGTTGTAGTAATAATTGAGATATCTTAAGGTGTATAATGTAAGTGTTTTTGGGTCCATGAAATTGCAGCGACGTGACTAAAGTGATGAAGAAGGGACAGTGTGTTGGTGTCACGAATACGAAAGATATATTTGTAGCTCAGAGTTGGAGAATGGTGTTACTGTTTTGGTTCTTTGAATATATATGAGAAGATTAAATATTAAGATTGTCGCTTTCGAGGAATGTAGGCCCAATCTTATCTAACTAATCCTTATTTCCTTGGGACCATTATTGTCTTTTCTCTACTGGCCCTAACAGATATTCTAAATTTCAACTCATACAAGTGTGTTTTGATTTCATCCGTGAAAATTTTGAAACCTCGATGTTTTTGGTACTTTAAGATTAATATTTGAAAGCAATCTCAAATGTTTTACCAAAATGAAGACAAATGAGATGATTATGCGCTATAGCAAGGATGTGAACTCGAGTTCTTTGGAACTAAGAGACAATCACGCGACGAATGTCTAACTGTCGTGGTTCGAAATCAGTGTTTTTTATTCGGGATTCTCTTGACTTGATTTTCGCTTATGCTTACTTTGTTGTGTTTTTGTCATTTTTGTGTTTGTTGTAATTGTAGTAATTTACTTATAAGTTTTCGGTTTTTCTGTTTTCTTTATTTCTTATGTAATTTTCTGTCAAAATCTGAAAAAGGTATAAAACTTAACATTCATATCAAAAAAACATTATCCGCTAACTTATAACCAATGTTGTTAAATGAGCTAACACAATTTGAGTTAGGCTACATAAATTCTGAAACTGTAATAAAAATTATACCAGCAAAGAATGTTCTCAAATAATGTTTTATGTAGCATATTTGGTCATATTCGTTTTAGCAGTCGTTTGTTTTAAGTGATAACGACCAGTAACTAAATCGTTCTTTTTAATTGTTAGTGACATCGACCAATATAATGACCAAATCGTCAAAACGCTAAAATTTTCAGTGATCAAAATTTTTAATCGTTAATTACCGAAATAATTGTTGAAATAAATTGTTAAACCCTCAATTATGAAATGAATAAGAATTACTCGTTGTTGATGGTCGATGATCGTTGGTGACTACGAACAAAAAATATGTAGTACGTTGATAGCTGTTATTGTCGCTAGACGCTAGTAAATACAAAACGAATATGAAATATCATGTAGCCACTAATGGTATATAGTTACCATCCGTGTAGATGTAGATGAACCCAAACAGCACACTCCTTTTTAAATAAAATAAAATATTAAGACACGAATGATGTGTTAACAAAGCAAGAATCAAACGAAATTCGTCCGTACCTTCCGCTGAATGATGAGCACATGGGTGTATATCTTATGGATGGACCCATCTAGGCGTTATGTATGTGTATGCATTCCCTTCAATAATTTACAATTTTTTGTTATAATTATAATTTATAATCAGTATCAATATTGATTCATCGGTTGCCGATGATTTGGTCGATTTCCTTTCTACATATGATATGAAATGAGGTGGCGCGATTCATGAACCGTGTGGTTAGGTGTGTGCATAGACTTCGAATGTCATTACAGATTTTCAACTTAAACTGCTTTTTTCAACAACAAAAAAACAACTTAAGTGCTTTGTGTCAATTTTATTGTGTTGTAGTTTGTAAAATGGTAACACAACTATGGATGAAGAAGTTGAAGCAAAAACTCTAAAATGTTGATTGTTTTGATGTAAGTGTTGTGTTTTTGACGATCCCAGCTTAGCGCATGTAAAATCTATATATACTCTAGATCTTTTGTCATGCGAGTAGAATTATCCGCTGTGAAGTCTTTTATGAAATCATTTGCCATGTTTTCAAATGCTACATGAACTAAATTCATTCGTCGTAAATGTTAACATTTATCATTTATAATCAGATACATTAAAAAAAAAAGTATCTTTCAATGATATGATGTAACAATAAATGTTAATTCCTTAGGAACCAAAAAGTGCATACGTTGAAAGATAGCCATAAAAATAGTTGTCATTGTTTGTGAAGGAAAACAAAAAAAATCACGTGAAAAAAAAAAAAAGAATCTAGAGTCAAGATGAAAAAAAGCTAGAGGAGAGGTAATCGACTGTCGTTAAAAATCAAGCTTAAGGTGAAAGGAGAGGAGATATGACACACTTCCCAAGCCTTAGACATGAGGAGACACACACGCCGACATGTTTCTAATAATACTGGACGTTACAGCCTTCTTCACTCTTTTGTCCAAATCAGACTCGAAATTGAAATTTTGACACGAGTAATAGAGAGACGAAGAGACACAATTTTTGATAATTTCTTGAGAGGCATATATAATATATATACAATCTCCTTTACTAAATCAATGAGGTATTACGGAATTATCATGTCGATTGGTCGACGACCTAACTTGTCTAAGAACAAGATACTCTCTTTGTCCTGAAGTATTGGTGAAGATCGTAATCGTAACACTTCCCTCAAGTTGCACCACTCGTATAGTTGAAGGATTTCAACAAAAACACCTCATCTCGAGCTCAATTTCAAATACCAAACTACATAAAGATTGCTTTGTACCTACGCCCAATGATCTTGACGCAGTTCTTGCATGAAATGCGCCCAAGTGTGAACACAATAGGAGGGTTCAGGTAGAAAAAAATCAAACGATTCAGTAACATGCAGTAAAGCCAAACAAAGCTGCTCTTGCTCCTAGACGATCAGTTCCCAAATTATATCTAAATTGAGAAGATGAAGACATGAGACAACGTTGTCTTGATATATTTGCATACAAGGATTAAACTCCAGATGATCAATCATGATCAATCAAACATCATCATTCATCCACAGACACCATTTTTTTCTACTTTTAGGTACCGAAAGAAAAGCTTGAAGATCAACAATGGAGAATCCCCTCAAAGGTAAAGGCTTTTTGAGAGTATTAGAAGAAGGTTCCTTCAGGAGGTTGAACAAGCTTCCTGTTATGCGATGCAGCCATCTCCTTCTTCAACTGGGTCAGTATGTCCTCCATTGTGTATTCCCTTTGCCAGTTTGCAAGAACCCCAAACTTCTTCGAATCCACCTATACACAAATTCACATTGAGTAAACTAATTCAAAAAAGCAACAAATCTCAAGAATTCACATTCCTACCACGCCAGTTTCATGGTTGACACAAGTCATGTTGATGCGTGAATGGAACCGAACAGTCGGGGGTTTCTCAGGGTAATCTTTGTCACAGAAGAGTTTCAACTGATAAATTCGACCCTCGTGTACAGTCTGCACAAACAAAAGACCAGTCAGATCAGAGCAGAATGTGGTTTTGAGTCTCCGTATCCTATATCACACTCCAAAACCATTCAAAGAAGGAGACACAAAGTCCAATGGTTCCACAGGTTTTCAAGCAAGTGAAGAAGAAAAAAAAGAGATATAACTACGTTGTGAGGACCGATGATAGTGCCAGTCCAAGAGCGCATATAAATATCATCTCCATCGTCCATTCCATAGCTCACAGTTCCATCTCCAATACCTTTCTCCCCACGTTCAAGCTCCTCCAGCAACCGGAAATTCCTCGGAACTATATATTGCAGCAACCACAAAGGTAACATCAAACAACTCAGCTCATAACACTTATTAAAAAATTTGCTTTAGTGAACGAAACAAACAAAATTACACAAGTAAGCTCTCTTTTCTAATCAAAACACTGAACAAACACTAGACATGAAAACAGTCAATCACCACAACCAGAGCTCACAACTCTGAGAATCTGTATAGTAGCAAGGGCATTTTTAATTTTGATTTTGGAATGGTTAACCAAAAAAAGAGAAACCCAACTCAAGAATTGAGATTTATCACAGAAAGCTATTAGAAATTTCTTACGGGAGCGAGCACATATCAAGCAAAAGACGAACACACACTTTCAGAGTTGATAGAGAGAACACGAAAAAAAGTAGACACAATAACAATCAATTATGGATTGAAATATCTAAGATAAACCAAAGACGTATTTCGCCTTAAATCAAAAACCCTAGTAAACTTCAGAGAAACAAACAGAGAAAAATCGAAACTTTACCGACAACACTCGATCCTCCTGAGCCAAGAGTCATTGATTTGATGAATTGAGGTTTCGTTCGAGTAGATTGATTGTGAGATCTGACCTTAAATTGAGTGAGAAGAGAAGAAGTCAAGATATCGAGAGAGAGATTCTGATGCGAAGAAGACACAAAAACGCTAATGTGAGAGAATAAAGTCGACCAAATTGGGGGCACCTCAATTACTACTGGTGCTGAGAATTCGAGTAGCAAAAGTTTTTCTTTTCCGCTACTCTTATTTTTCTTCTCTTACATTTATTTCCATGAACTTAATAAATTTTCAAGAATAACCCCAAACATACTTTTTTCATTCACAAACTAGGAGCTCTCTGTAGCAAAGCAGTTCACTCTCCTAGCTAGGCTACAAAAGATTGAGATCAGTATTGTGAGCTTAAGGTGGTTTGTGATCAACTAAGTGATATAGGAAAAACTGTTGTGTTGATGAGAATATGAAGGTCTTCTTTCTGTTAGAGGGACTTGGTGAAGGTTATGATTTGTGTCGTACTCGGTGCTACAATGTATCATCCTCTTATCCCATTCCCTTCATTTGATGACATTGTATTATCTCAACTCCAGGCACTTGAGCGGCGAAACTGTTGACAAAGTGAGAGTAGTGTCTATGTGAACCCATTTCTTTCCTATGTTACAGGAAGACACTTTGATGCTCAAACCTTTCAGAGGTAATAATAGCTCATATGGTTATAGTGGAAGGTCATATCAGTATAATAATGGAAGGCATGGTGGTCAAAGAGGAGGATTCTATCCTACTAGAAGGAGGTTTGTTCCTCAAACTTTGTAACTCCAGAAATGATCAGGCTGAGTTGATGAACAACATCCATGGAAAGGCTCAGGGTACTTTCTTTAGACAGGAAGGAAGCAGAACATGAGCACTAATCTGTTGAAAACCAAACATTTGAATTGAAAATGGTAATTTACAAACTCATTACCAAATCTAGTTCTCTTATTTTCTAACCAAAGAGTCATTACCCTTTAGGATACAAACAGAAGAACAAACTTGGTTAAACTTGAAAAAAGACTCTGGGAACTATTTATATATTTGTCAAAACTTATTCCCCGGAAACATGGGAACCCACTCCTTCCCGAGAGAAGAAGAAAACAAAAAAAATAAAAGAGTTAAACTTGAGAGCGAACAAGATTTGAGTAAATGATGGTACATTGCATTGCGATTTGCGAAGAGAGAAGCTTAGCTTAATATAAGTTAAAAGATGATGGAGATTTAAATGAGAGCTTGAACACCCATTCTCAGCATCTCTCTGAGCCTCCAAATGGGATAAATCGCATCTTCCCCCAACTCTGATGCCTCCACTTGTTGCATTGCCCAGTCGTAGTACACCGTGTGTATCGTGTCCTATATCCAACACACAACAACAACAAAAAATTATTAAAGGACTGTGGCATTGCCCATATGTTTTGGGTTTGATTTATAATTTTGGTTCACAATTTCTTTTTATACCAGGCCTCCTTCTTTGATTTTTCCATTCTTGTCGCGAACGCAAAAGATTTCTTGCGTTTGGAACTGACATCAAAGATGATAAATCTATCAGACCCAAATTTTAGCTAAAGGATGACATCAGAGGGAAAAAGATCATTACCCTGACAATGATTACTGGAGAAGTTCCCATCATCTTTGTCTCTTGAATTTCAACTTCAGATACATGCAGAAGCTGCACATTTACGACCAAAACGATTTTACTCACCACAAAACGAAGTAAGTTACTCAGAGATTTACATGATTTCATGAGACCGAGGAACCCATGGGTGAACCAAGAACAGAAACCTTACCTTGTGGTCGGAAAAATAACCATGACTCTGGATAGCTGTGTGCTCTGCCGTGCACCGTTCCATCAATTCCTTGCTGCAATACTTCTTCAAGGTCTCAGCATCTCCCTGCACGAAGATGGGAAGAAATTAGAGGCAACAAAAACCAGGATGGGAGGAGATGATCTATTCAGAAACCTGAGATATACCTTACTATATGCATTCAAGACTGGTCTGATGGCTTCCTGAACTTCTGCAGCAAAGTCCGGCAAGGAGAATGATCTGACATTGAAAGAGATAAGAATATGATTACTAGGGCCATATCTTCAAACATATAATCAGCCTCTATAACTTACGGATCTCGGCGGCGTATCTCTGTGTAAGTTGATGCAGAACCTGTTTCCTCAAAGATCTTCTCATTCATGCTGCCAAACAAAAGAATTCACATATCTCTAAGTTGCTGTAAGTAAGTTAATTTTAAGGAAGATAGTAAGGGAGCAATTAGAGCATACTCCTGAATCTTGTGAACAATCGGATTATCACTTGTTTCCCATATTTCCCTCACATCTTCTGCAATCTACACGGTCCAAATGCATTGCCAATTTACAATAACAAAGCAGTATCAGCAAAGAGAGTAATGCAGATTAGATATATATAAACTATATGAGTAACGAGATATGTTCGTTACCTCCTGGCTCTTGTTGACAACAGGCTCACTCATCCCGCTTAGACGTTTAAATACAGGATAACCTTGCATCTAAACCAAATTTAAGAAAAATACTCAACAACGGCCTTAAAAACATGGCATAAGTGGACGAGACAAAGAGGGCCACTTACCTTTTCTCTCAAAGATTCCCATTTTTTTTGCCACTTAGACTGTTTTGTTGGCGTAATTACCATCTCCGTTCTCGTACTTCTCTCACCTGTAAATGGCGGAGGAGGTGTATATTCCAGGTGCTTCCTTTTAGATGTGTTTCCACGCAATTCATCCTTTACAATGTCAAGTCCCTTCTTTGCAAAGTCAAGGGGTTTGGCTTCCTTCAGCTTGTGAAACGCCTCGGATAGCTTTGGCGAAGAAATGCTGGACTTGAATTTTCCAAAAAATGTATGTTGCTCATCCGTCGTTCCTGATTGCTGCTGCTGCTGTTTTTCTCCTTCAGTGGTTCCTGTGCCTGATGAACTTGCTGACTCTGCATTCTCCTCCTTTCCGAGCTTGAACGACTCCTTGACCTGACCACGAAAAAAAAAACACAATTAACCACTGAAAGGACAACACAAAGAAAGCGAAAATCCAACAATACCTCTTCTGTGGCTGCTGAGAGCTTGTCTTTCACACTTGAGGAGACCTGCACCGTCAAAGCTGCTTTGTCAGGGACGATTCACAGCCAACAAAATTGGCTAGTCTTACATAAAAAAAAAGGTGAGTTACAATTCATGAAAACCAAAAACGCAAAACTAGCAAGGGAGACACGAGCCAGCTTGAGAAAGTCTTTGCATTTTGTAAACAATATAGCCTTTCAAACATTCTCGAAAGAGATAATCTGAAACAGATATGGTTCCGCCAAATACTAAAGCATACCTTTTTGGCCACAGATTCAGCCTCCGTCCAGACTCCATCAACTTGCTTATACAGCTGCTCGGTCGTTTGTTTCGTTCTGCATTTTTTTACCTCATTCATAAGCTTACTTTGACATACAATCTATCTCTAACTCTAAGTAAAGTGCGAAATGTAAATTACCTAACTTTGAAGTCCTCTTTGACACCTTTCAACTCTTCTGCTCTTTCCTTGAGCTCCTTCACTGTTTTTTGAAATTCAGGATTGCTACAACACCAATGTTAACAGAAAGGATTAAACTTTAAAAAGGATTACACGCCACACATACATAACAATACTTTCATAAATAAAAAAAAGTGATTTACCTATCAGCTTCTCCTCTAATTTTCTTCGAGAACTCACTGAAAACACTAAACCGGCGATGAATCGCATACCCATTTCCCGGAAAAAGCCCTAGTCTTGCGCCCACTCTCTACAATCAAACACAAAAATGAATCATCCTCATTTTTGTGGCTCGTAATCACAATCACTAGAAAAAAAAATCACCAGAAACGAACCCGTTGGTGTGTCAATTGCTGGAAAAGAGGATGCTTTCTGATCAGTAAATCTCGAAGCAGCTTTCTACTCGCCATTACAACAACCTTCTTCGTAGTGTGCTTTTATAGAATCAATTTCAAGAAACAGAGACCCTTTAAGCGGCCCTCCAATTAGCCGCTGCGTGAAGAATTAGATTAAGATTGATAGCATATCTTTAATTTTGAAAAGAAAGAAAGAAAGTTGAAATTTTTCCTTGAGAAACAAACCAAACCCAGAAGACAGGAATATTGCCTGAAACAGGTAAAGCCCTAGAGAGGTTTCTGTCTTTACTGACGATACCATTTAGAGCTTGTTTGGAAGCACGGATAGGTTTATTCTTTTTCGGGTTAATACATAAATAAGAGTCGAGGGTGGTGGACGTAGAAAAAGTCGTTTCCAAACAGTATATTACGCTTGTCTTTATAGTTTGGGCCGTTTCGGCTCATATTATTCTAAGAGTTTGTAAAGACTTAGGCCAATAGAGTAGTTACGAATTGAACCATTAAGGCCCATTTATAAGTTTTAAAGTTAAATTAGGGGATGAGTGTCTTGGATTTGATTTGTGTGCGGTTTCCTTTAGTTCGGTATTACTAAAAATGTAATAAGTATGCTTTGTTGATATTTGCCTCCATAAGATTGAAAATATATAAAAAGAAAAGACAACTTTCCAATAGCCAGCACAACTTTGAATTCTATACAATTGGTAGCTATATAAAAGAATCTAATAGTCTATTACATAAGAAGAAAAGGAAGAGAGTGAAAATTGTGAGAGACGACTTAACGTAGAATCAATAAGATTTTACTTTTAAAAATACAAAATGAAGCTTGTGAAATTAAGGAATCAACATCTAAAACAACATGACAGGGACCAGATGTGAAGCTTTTTTTTTTATCCTTGTTGGCTTCTCGTCCGGTTTACATCTCCTGTGAAACTTATGTCCTGCAAAAAAAAAAAAAAAAAAAAAAAAAAAAGGGGGAAATTTTAAAAAAACCCCCNACAATGATCCCTTGCAAATGTATCAAGTAGAATTTCCACTTTGTTGACTTAAGTAGTCAAGATAAAGAGATATATTAGGTGTTAGATGCTCTGAATCAAAGATAGTAATATAAGGTGTTAGATGCAAGTTATCTCCCAGAAAAATATGATAATTGGTATTATTATTGGGACAACACGTCGTGAAGAATATGTCCAAAATCCAATATTTTAACAAAGAGTAGATTTATTTGTGATCGGTACGAAAATCCAATAATAGATGTAAGAATTACAAGACATATGTGTCTATATATATGTATACGTACACACGTAATATCGACACATCAATTATATGCTTATTCATGTATAAAGATTAGGTACAGAAGAAAGGTTTGACGGAAGTGTCAAAATTATTGTTCTTGAGGACCAAAAAGCATATGATATAAATGAGAAACGTGCCTAACAATAACAAACACTAATAATAATAACACTTACAGTACATAACAATAACTTTAAGAGCATCCGCAGTGGTAAAATTTTAGAGAGGTTGTGAC
>OVAQ01001373.1:0-18416 GCA_900406345.1 Erysimum cheiri
CACTGTAAGCCCAAAGAGTGAAAACAACAAAGAAGCAAGTTACTAACAGCATCAAGACATAACAGTTTGTCATACTAATTGAAACAAAAATATCAAGGTAATATACCAGTATAGTCTTTCATCAGGGAAAGATTCAGCGTCTTGGGGCCTCACCTCTTCAAACTCCAGTCCTGTGTAATTAAACAATATAAAGATACCTTCTTAATCCTTGAGCTAATAAGCTTCCAGCTTCCCACTTAGAAAAATGAATCCACTCACTTTGAGGTTTTGTTGGGAATACATGCAGGTATATCCAACAATATAACAAATATGTATACTTAAAACATAATAACACGAGAATGCAAAAAATGTGATACAAACACAATCAATACTTTCAATCAAAGCATAACTGAAAGCACGGAGAGTACCAGATATTTTTGCCTCAATTTCCCTCTCAGCAATTTGTTCATCATTTATTTCCTTCAGATGTGGGAGAAGCCTCCCCAACATAAACTTAGAGGATTGAATTTTCTCATCCTCGCTAACCTTGAGGTCCGAACTTATCCCCTACATTAGCATTTGGAGTAATCATTATGGTAAGGAGGTTAAAGAAATTGAAAAGTAATAATAATAACCAAGAAAGGTATGGTAGATACGAGAGAACTTACTTCTATTTTAGTATCTAGACGCAAGCATGCTCTGCAATTGCAAATACTACAGCAGAATGGACATTTCTTGGCAACATCTTCTAATGCTATGCGGGGGTACCTATAAGTAGTTAGAGAAGTGTTTCAGGCTTCTGAAACAATAATTCAAGACAAGACTGCAGTCAAGGAAGTGGCTCACTAGATCACTAATCCCCGAATAATCACAACTATAAGAATTCTGTCCTGTTCGTAGACATCAACATGAACTGATGCAGAAATCCTTGTCTTGATTTAGTTCAAAAACAAAACGAAGCTTTTAAGAAGTAAACCATCCCAAAAAAAAAAAGAGTATAAAGATATCCCTTTGTAACAAAGCCATGAAAGGAAATCAGTAACAAAAAACAAAATTCATGTAATGGTAAGAAGAGCATACCAAGTCTTTAAGCACGGGTGACAATAACGCTTTCTCTTGCAGTTCTGGCACTTTTCAACAGTCCTATCGCTATATTGACATTGGTGGCACATATTGTCCTATATATCCCAAAACAAATACAAATTAACTGGACTAAGGTCGTCATGTAACCTAAAGATTGATGAAAATTTTACAGAGAAATCACTAACCACGCGGTAATAACGATCTTCCTCGTCTTCTGTAGTCTTCGGCTTCTTGCTTGACTTAGCTGAATTCTCACCATCGGTTACATCCTTCTTGTAAGCACGTTTCCGAGCCCTATTTCCCTTTTCTTCCTTGGGCTTGCTTCCAGAATCTTCAACTTGCTCAGTAATTGAGTCTGTGTTAACTCTCGTCTTATCAGCGGCTCCGTTTGCTTCTTCAATCGTAACACTTTGATCGATTTCGTTCTTCTGCTTGTCTTCGTCTTCCTTGGCAGTCTTTTTCCGAGCCCTATAACCATAACCCCCCTTTTTCCCTTCTCGCTTGGGTCTCTCATCTTCGTCGTCGTCAGTCTGAGGGTCAGCGTAATTCGCCAGCTTCGTAGAAGCTCTCCGCTGCCTACGCGAACCAGCGCGTCCGATCTCTTGTTCAACCCTAGCACCTTCTTCCTCAGCAGAATCCATATTGAAAATAAAAATCCCCACTCTTTGGCGCAAATATTCGAGTCCCCCAATCAGTAAAGAACCCTAGACACGGGATTTAAGGCCGATTTTGGATTTTGAGAAACTGAAAGGTTCCGAGAGAAAGTACAGTTTGGTTTATTTTGGTTTAAATCTGTACGGTTTTTGCCAAATCTTGGGGTTTCCCATTTATTTTCCCGCTCTTCTTTTATTAATAGTATGTTTTTGTAAAAATCAAATGTATTGTTATTATTATTATGTTCGAAAGGCTTCCACAAAAATAAATTTTTTATTTTTCTTGATTGGGCCTTAAAAATGATTTGTAAACGCTGCTGTATGGATCTTTAATAAAACTCTCTCTGGTTGACAAAAAGAAAAAGAAAAAAAAAAGTTGCTTTTTAAGGTTTCGATTTAAAAATTTCAAGTCAGTTATTGTTTTGGTTTACCTCAGCAATTTGTCTCGAGAAATTAAGGTAACTGTACTTCTTTTTCTTTAATTAACTTCACAGAATCCAGTTGATTGAGGAGAGAATATAAAATTCGCCAAAAAATAGATCTAACTAAGGACTACATACAGTATGCCAAATGTGCTCTGTTTAACTTGGTGATTCCGTGAAGGAATTTAGCAAATGCAACAAAAAAAAACTATTCTTATATCTTCTCCGTTTCTAATCTGCCAATGTCTGAGTTGATTTCTACACTTTTCTGCTTTTTTTTCCGCACGTATGTCTTCACTATCTTTGCTTTTTTCCCCCTTTCACCTTCCGGAGACCTGAACCAACAAGAAAAGAAACTCAGCTTATAGACGAAAAGAAACTCAGATTACTAGTGCTTTTTGTAGGTAGTGAGAAGATAAGTAAAAGCTCACTTCTTTTCAGTTGGAGGTAAGTCTTCGAGAGCTTTATCGATTGGATTGACTATCTCCTTTGATTTCTCCTCTTCGGTTTCCGAAGACCTGAACCAACACAAAAGATAAAACTCAGCTTAGATAAAAATAATCTCAGTTTACTGATTTTTTTTTAAGGTAGTGAGAAGAGAAGTAAAAACTCACTTTTCACTTGGAGGTAAATCTTTGAGAGCCTTATTGACTGCCTTGACTATCACCTTTGACTTCTTCCCTCTCTTTGATTTTTTCTTCTCTTCGGGTTCTGGAGACCTAAACCAACACAAAAAATAACTCAAGCTTCAACAAAACGAAACTCATTTTACTGATGATTGCTATAGGTAGTGAGAAGAGAAGTTAAAACTCACTCAATTCCACTTAAGTCTTTGAGAGCCTTATCGACTGCATAGATTATCATCTTCTTTACCTGTTCAAGCAAACACAGGAATCCAACAAGAAAAAAACATTTAGAGAGGAGTTGGGAACTTTGCTCAAAAGAACCAGAAATTGAGGCAACAGATATACGTACCTCTAACTTGTCTTCTTTAGCAAAATGATTTGGTGGAAGTAGACGGTATTGTTTTGTTACATGTAAACACTCGCTGACATTTTCAGGTGAGACGAAGTCAAGCGCTACCTTTGTGCAAGACTGCAAGAACCAAGAAAACTATAATGATCAATCGATGGACCTTTTACTGAGATACTAAAAGCTCAATTGCTCAAATCCATTGAATCCTAAGCTAAAAGTATAAAAATTTACCTTCAAATTTCTGACTTGATGCGGGCACCCTACAGGTATTAAGACAGCATCCCCAAGCTTCTGATGAAAGGTCCATGGTTCAATGCCTACACAATAAAGCCTCACAGATATGACCAAAACTGTCAAGATAATGTGGAAAGCACGAAAATGTGATTGGTTATTAGTAAAATCTGCCATACCATATTCTTCTTTCAGCTTCGTTATATGATACCGTGTCAAATAGAAGGTTTGGTCATGTATGGGATGAGCAACCTGAAAATACGAAGATGAATGAACATATAAGATAAGACAAAAACCCGCACAAAATTGTAGAGAGAGTGGACACAAATAGACACTACATAAGTACATATGTTCAATGAAAAAGAAGAAAAATGGTAAAGTAGGCAAAGTTAGTGTACCTGGGACAAAGGGCAAGAGTAGAAATGTCTAAACTCCTTGTAATGTTTCTCAAGGTAATGTTCTAATTTTGGAATGTCTTCTCTACGGAAAATGTCCCAAAGAGCTCCATCATCAGTCTCAACATTTTTGACTTGTTGGCTAGACTTTTCAAGAATCTCCATCATTTCCTCCTTGTTAGCTACTGAGGAATACAGCTCCTTGAGATCTTGTTCAGCATGCTTCTTTTTAAGTTCTGCAATTCCAGCTTGTTTTTCCTCTTCAATGGGCACTTCAGATATGTGCGTCAAAACATTCACCTGAAATAACCAACACAGCAATAAAGATATTAAACAAATTTAGATATAAGAGAGAAATTAATATAAAATATAATGTCAGTGGACTTTTATTAGGAACTACGATTTATAAAAGAAAGCTTTGGGAACTCCGGTGATCGGAAACAAGGAAAGCCCCACCAAAAAGAGCTACAAGACTCAGTGAATTCATTTAAATTAATTGACTGAATTGGATATAAGGTTAGGGTATTGGGGTAGGCATCATCAATTTAGTGTTCAATAGGGATTTGTATCTATTACAATTTACTAGCAGACAATCTCATGATAATCAGTATCTATAGAGTACAATTTACTTGTTTTATACTTTTATTGGTTGTCATCAGTTTTACGATAGACAAGAACAACAGTTGGCGACTGCAACTGACTATATATTGGCTTTGACATGCTGGAAAAAAATACTAGTAAAAAACGAGTAATTCTTTTTTTTATTGACGATGAATGGTATACTATTTGTTCACGTTTGAAATCGTGAATCGGTTAATTTTTTAGTTTTCACTAGCGTGTTAAAAATATAATAAAAAAAAAACATGATTAATCTACTAAAACAAGCTTTTCAACGTTTTAACCAATTTAATTCTTTATGCTAACAATTACTCCCTCTGTTCTTTATTATAAAATTTTCTAGTTTTTCAGATATAATAAACAAACATATTAAAATACATTATTTTTTGTGATTTATAATTTCCAACACTCTAAACCAATAATGTTTAGTTATTTTTCTTGAATTATATAATTTATCATTAACAATTGTACATAGAAAAGTGAAAAAATTCATATTTTTTAAACCAAATATTTTCAACAAAAATCTTATATTAAAGAACGGAGGGAGTATTAAATTATTTCGTTATTTTGCTATACATATATGAAAAGGAAAGTTTCCTATTAAAGATTACAGATTTAGGGTTAAAACTTCCGATTTAGTTATATAGAAAGAAAAAAAAACTTAGGTAACAAAAACATTTTGACCCAGAAATAAAGCAATCTCTCAGTTGTTCTCACTCAATTTGGACTTTTGATCGATTAAAGCCGAAAAATGGAATTTTTCCGCGAAGAAAAAAGTTAAGACAAATGAGAGAAATTGTCGCACAACTGCTTGTATGAATGCCTTGGTAGTTGACATGGCTTTCGTAGCTCGCTTGCTTTGGGTGTGGGTTATCAGCCTTTGTCATGGTTAGTCCATCTTTCCCTTTTGGAAGAAACATTTGTGTTGTAGGAAATTAAAACTTTTCCAGAGTTGGTAGGTAATACAATCTTTCATCTCTCTGTATAAGAGCAGAAGGATTTGAGTTGAAGGTCTCCTATTCGATTTTGGATGGGCAATTGATTCTTTCACATCACATTAATGGTGACTTTGGTTTACCTTGTATTGAGGTCTTTATTAGACAGGTTCCAATATTGTATGTTGCTAAGGGATTTGTCCCCATCATTAGCATTGACATCTAGGTTTTCTAGATGTAAAATGGGAAGTGCAATCTCCTTATATGGCTAAGCTTCCTCGTCTTAGCACCCATTCCAGTTTCTCTTCCTAGAATTCCCTCTTGCTTGGAGTGCTCTGGATGATCAAACGTCGTCGGTTTTGCAAGGATCTTCCTCCCTGTTGATAGCTTCCTCTGCCCTTGTTGCAGAACTTGTAACCATTTACGTTGAACTGGATGCAATCTCTCATGAAGCTTCAGGGATCATTCATTTTTTATCTCTTTTGGTTTCTTTTATTAAAATGTATCTTCAATCTATCACTAATTTAACCCTTTTTGGTGTGTATTTATAGGCGTTTTTTGCCTTGTTATCTTGTATTTTCCTTTAGTTTGGTTGTAACTCCTCTTTTTAGTGAGGATGAGACTTAAGTTCTAATAAATTATCAGTTTGTCCAAAAAGAAAAAAAAAAACTACCAAAAAAAAAAAAAAAAAAAAAAAAAAAAACCCAAAAATTTNATCCTAAAATGTAATAAAAAATCAAAGTGACCTGATGTAGGTATGATTCTATTAGGAAATAAAATCTGATCTTGTTGGTTTACTATGTGCTGAAATGTGAAATCATTATGGGTATACCAAGGGAAACTATCAGAAGAAGCGACATAAGTATAACAAAGAAATGAAAATGAACACGAGAAAAGACAAAACATAAGGGTACTAACCGCATCAGACATGTCGCAATGGAGCTTAGTAACAGAATCTCCACGGCCAAATTCTTGCGCAAATCCATAAGCAATATACGTCTTTGGCCCCATGTCTGGCTTCAAACAATTTTTAGGCAGTTTGACAGCCAGATTCAAAGGTCCATTAGTAGGGTGAGTGTACTGCTTTAAAGGCAGACTGCATAAGAACTCCTCCGAATGACGTGGCAAGTTTTCTTCGAAGGACTTAGATGGAGGCCAATCTTTCAGTTTCAGAACACGTGGCCAACGCATTCGATCATATTTGCCCTTTATGTATCCGGTGAAAAAATCATGAAGATTAATTTTTACCTGCATCGATTAAAAATCATTAGATAAAGAAGGGCATATTTGCTGCTTAATAAGTCTTAAATAAATTTGACTGGCAACTAAGTGCACATAGTAAGAAACTGAAGCATCATCCCAGAAGCGGGAAAAACAATATTTACAAGGTTAGATGAGTAACATGAACGTAAAAACAATTGATATTAACTAGACCAGAAAACAAATGATTGCTATGCAAGTACTTATGTTTTATATACGACAAGATATGAGCCAAGAACATATTCATCGAGGAAAAACTAACCTCACAGAAGTCCAGACAATCAGTAGAATTAACATCTAGAAGTGTTTCATGCTTTGTGTTGCGTATCTGACGGCAGGCACGATATGTTACCATTGGTTCCCAGCTTAAACCAGATGTAGCCTCAAGCACATTCCTCACAACCACAGGCTCACCTTTTACCCAATGATGTTGAAAATGCTTCAGATCATCTTGTTGAACATCTCTAACACTTGGACTATATAGATAGTTGTCTTCTGAACCTTCTCGACAAGCAGCCTTTAACAATTTACCATTGTCCCCGTCAATATGACCATTAGAGTTAAAACAAGGGCATCGCTCCAAAACTGTTTCAGATAAATCCAAAAGTTTGCCGGCTTCAGCAGTTTTTTCTACTTTCTTATACAAATCAGATACCCAACCATCAGGAAGTAGGCGTTTCAACACTAACTTTCCGTTACCACAATAACAAGTAATGATTCCAGCTTCATTTGCTTTCCACAAAGATGGGTCCTTCATATGGTCTTTGCTAATCGGTTTATCATCCGGCTTATCGTTCGGTTTATCACTGGGCTTTTCAATAACTTTTCCTTCTTCTCCATGAGCATACTCTAAACCTCGGTTAATATAATTCCAAGACACATCCTCCTTACATGCATGAGGCTTTCCATTGCGGATCTCAAGGCAACAAGTAAGGCAGATATCACAAGAACAGACCTCGCAACTCCTATGAAGATCAAAGATCGAAGTCTTGCAGATATCACTGTAAGCCCAAAGAGTTAAAATAACAAAGAAGCAAGTTACTAACAGCATCAAGACATAAGAACTTGTCATACTTATTGAAACAAAAATATCAAGGTAATATACCAGTATAGTCTTTCATCAGGGAAAGATTCAGCGTCTTGGGGCCTCACCTCTTTAAACTCCAGTCCTGTGAAATTAAACAATATGAAGATAACTTCTTAATCCTTGAGCTAATCAGCTTCCAGCTTCTCCCACTTAGAAAAATGAATCCACTCACTTTGGGGTTTTGTGGGGAATAAATGCAGGTATGTCCAACAATAAAACAAATATACATACTTAAAACATGAGAATGCAAAAAAATGTGAAGGGAGTACAAAAACAATCATTACTTTCCAGCATAACTAAAAACATGGAAAGTACCTGATATCTTTGCCTCAATTTCCTTCTCAGCAATTTGTTCATCATTTATTTCCTTCATATGTGGGAGAAGCCACCGCAAAGTATATTTAGAGCATTGAATTTTTGCATCCTTGCTGACCTCGAGATTCGAATTTATCCCCTACATGGCATTCGAGTAACCATTATGCTAAGGAGCTTAAATAATTTTAAAAATATAAAAATAATAATCAAGAAAGATATGATAGATATGAGAAAACTTACTTGTATTTTATTATCTAGACGCAAGCATCTTTTGCAACAGCAAAAGCTACAGCAGAATGGGCATTTATTGGCAATATCTTCTTTTGCTATGTTGGGGTACCTGCAAGTAGTGGTTAGACAAGTGTTTCAGGCTTCTGGAAAAATAACGGAACCGGACACAAGACTACAGCAAAGGAAGTGGGTGTTCGGTTTGTAAATAGATGAAATTATACATGAATCAACAAGAACATTTTCAAAAGCTTGATTCATTCCAAAACAATTCAAAGTTTTTTTAAGAATTAAACCATCCCAAAGAAGCTCTCAAAGATCCATTAGTAACACCCATATAATGAAATCAGTAACAAGAAACTAAAATAATTGCTTAATGTTATTGTAAGAAGAGCATACCAAGTTTTTAAGCATGGGAGGCAAAATCGCTTTGTCTTGCAATTTTGACACCGCACAACTTCCCCTCTATCGTTCCGTTGACATTGATGACACAAATTGGACTCGAAATTTTCAGCATTATCCTAAATATCCCCAAAAATATATAAAAATTGGTGTGTAAGCTACGATTGATGAGCAAAGGAGACATTTTACACAGATTTCACTAACCTGGTGGTGTTTATTGTCTTTGTCAACTGTTTTTCTCCGCTTGTTGCTCGAATTAGTTGGAACCTCACCATCGGTTTCAGCCTTCTTCTTAGTCCGTTTCCGAGTCCTTTCCGCAATCGAAAGCTTGCTTCCAGAATCTTCAACTTGCTCAGTAATTGAGTCTGTGTTAACCCTCGTCTTAGCAGCGGCTCCGTTCGCTTCTTGAACCGTAACACTTTGATCGATTTCGTTCTTCTGCTTGTCTTCGTCTTCTTTGGCAGTCTTTTTCCGAGCCCTATATCCTCCCTTTTTGCCTTTTCGATTGGGTCTCTCATCTTCGTCGTCGTCAGTCTGAGGGTCAGCGTAATTCGCCAGCTTCGTAGAAGCTCTCCGCTGCCTACGCGAACCAGTGCGTCCGACCTCTTGTTCAACCCTAGCACCTTCTTCCTCAGCAGAATCCATATTGAAAATCAAAATCCCCACTCTTCGGCGCAAATATTCGAGTCCCCCAATCAGTAAAGAACCCTAGACACGGGATTTAAGGCCGATTTTGGATTTTGAGAAACTGAAAAAGGTTCCGAGAAAGTACTGTTTGGTTTATTTTGGTCTAAATCTGTACGGTTTTTGCCAAATCTTGGGGTTTCCCATTTATTTTCCCGCTCTTCTTTTATTAATAGTATGTTTTTGTAAAAATCAAATGTATTGTATTAATGTTCGAAAGGCTTCCACAAAAATAATTTATTTTCTTGTTAAAATATCTTATCTCTACTAAATCCAGTTTGGCAGTTTTCAGTTAAAATTGTTTAATTTGTTTAAGGTTATACTTGTATTTAACATCTCTTCTTAGGAGAGAATATAAAACTCGTACATACAGTATGTCAATGCCAAATACGCTCCAAAATATACTGAAATCATTATAATTCTCAAAATCCCCTTAAATCTCTCTAAAATCTCTTAAAATTCAAATGTACCCAAATCATAAGTTCAATATGCCCCCCTTAGTGATTCCCTAAAGGAATTTAGCAAAAGAGTTTGCTAAAGCTAAGAAGTGCATAGCTCCTTGATATCTATAGAAACCATGAAATGGATGACATGTGAGGATGTTAATATTATTTGATTCATTATTTAGTCTGCATCACTACAAAGTCGCCTTAGCTAGATCTTTCTAATATACCGAACCGTCCGTCTCTTTCAGTTAGCATGGACATGACTTCTTGGCTACTTTAGACTAGCAAGACAAAAACTATGCAGTTGTTAATGCTGCTTCATGTGCTCCAAACAAAGCTTTCACTGTTTTTATCTCCATGAGTTTTGATACCTATGTTAGATCAATCGCTTGCAAATTGCAGATATCACCGCAATTGGCATCATCAATGTGTGTTATGTTTTAACAAGTAAAAGTCAAATTAGCATAAACAAACACATTTAGTGTAAATTAAAAGCTAATTGTTTCATTAGATTAGAAAATGAAAGATGATTGTGAATATACGTATTGCAAGTCAAGCATTAATATTTATTAATACAGATGGATGACAGATTAGTAGTCAAAATAATATATTTTTGATTAAGTAGGAAGTTAGAGGGAAACATGTACTCTAGAGAAGACGAAGACTTAAACGCATTCTTATTCATTGTGATGCACAACTGGATGATGAATAAAATAAACTTACTAATCATAATTGAAATATTGACTCAAATTATAATTCTTTAGCCATACATATATAAAACTATCAGACAACGGTATATTAAAAAGTATTTTTTTTGTGTTGTGTCATTATTTAATCAATTTTTTTTGACCGAGTCAAATCACTATTTAATCTAATTTTGTGACTAAATCAAATATACAGATTTTTTTAGTTTTGTAAAATTAAAGAATTGGCAATAAGCTTGTAGGAACGGCAACTAGAACCAATAATACACGCAAGGAACGAAGATATGAAACTGACAACGAAATTCAAACCATCCGATTCCGTTGATGTAAGACAACGACTCATGGAACAAATGAAGATATAAAATAAATCCTTGTTTATATATCCTAAAAACTTGTGATCTAAAGAAGACAACTAAATTTCTAAGAAAAATCCCATCAAACATTCAAAGCGACTTCTCAAGCAGACCATCTCTAATCATCCTTTAAACCTGTCGTGAATAAGACAAGAGCATGAAGGTATGTATATGTGTTCTCAACAAGTAATAACTTTTAATACTCTTGTGAGCGAGAGACTTCTTTTGTGATGTTAAGAGGCTTTCTTTTTGTATGCAGCAAAAGATCCTGCTAAGAGTTGCCATGACTGATGACAAAACCCGAGCAAAAGCACTAACAACTGCGGTTCAGTTTAAAGGTAACAATGATACAAACCCTAAAACAATGATCATAATTCTTGTTGAATCTAAAAATTTAGTTCATTGGTTATTAGGCGTGGACGCTGTGGAAATTAAGGGAGATCACAGGAACCAGATTGAAGTGACCGGTGTTGAAGTTGATATGATCTGCCTAATCAACACACTCAGGAAAAAAGTAGCATTTGCGGAGCTTGTTAGCGTAAACAAAGTTGAACCACCAAAAGATGGTGACAAAAAGCCGGAAGAAAAGAAACCCGAAGAGAAGAAACCTGATGAGAAGAAAGATGAAGAGAAAAAACCTGAGCCATGTTGTCAACCATGGCCTTATGGATATGGTGTGCCATCTGCCTATCCCTACCCGTGTGATCCCTACCATCAGATCGGGGAACCCGTCTACAATCAGGATCCCAATTGCAGGATCATGTGAGATAGGTTTCAAGTGGAAGACTAACGGAGGAGATAGCAATTATTCTATACTAAGATTGCCAATATGTTAATGCAATTTGATAGTCAGCTTTGTCACATGAATAAAAAGCCTTGAGCTCCCAAACCACGCAATTTCTCTACTTGAGTCTCCCTTATAACATGAAAAGCTAAATCTTCTTATCCTTGGAATCACATTACAAAGTAACTTCCTTAAGAACATCAAGAATACCATATCTTAATCAGATGTTTCCTTTGCAAGAGTTGCTAGATACATAACTCGGTACATTCTCCTAACTCACATGCCTTAAAACTTTTTCGAGTTCATTTGCTACATCTAACGACCTCTGCCACGAGCACGGCCACGCCCACGTCCACGACCGCGTCCAACAGATTTCCCTACAAATGAAAGAAAGAGAGAAAGAATAAATGGATGGATAAATTAATCTCTATAGTTTGTGAAGATGAATGTTATAAAAATCCAAATGAATGGAGAATTACCAGCAACAGGCTTCTTAGGTTTAACTCTAGGAGTGTCTTCCACAAGTAAAGTCTCCAAATTCAAGCTATCGGGAAGAATGTAGTAGCGGATATTGTTACCCCTTAAGCTTAGATGATCGAGTGTTACCGGGTTTTTCCCCTTGAGACTCATTTTCACTGTCTTCAAGTGAGTGTTCATGCTCACATCAACACCTGCTCAAATCATTAAGCTTAAACTTCAATAACTAAAAGTTTTGGCAAGTGAATCTAATTGTGTGTTTTCTCAACCTACTGTGATCACAAGGATGCGATTAGGGCCAATGGATCAAATTGAAAATTAGGGAACAGATCGCGACTTGTATCAGTAACAGCGACTAAGACCTAGAAACGGAGAAATTGAGAGAGAAGAAAGGTGAGAAGAACTACAAAAGAAACAGGAAGCGAAATAGAACATACCTGTGATGGTTCCATGGACCACAGTCCCGTTCTTCAGCTCAATCGACACAGTTTCATTGTTTAACTTCATCAAAAACCTACTCAATCAATCAAATCAAATCCCCCCAAAAAAAACACAAATCAGCTTAGGGTAAAGAATGGGGATGGATTCCATACCCGGAGCTAACTAAGATTAAGAACAAGAGAGATCGAAACAGTACCTGACGAGCTTCATCTTTCGATGCGAAGAAAAACAAACAAACAAAGAAATTGACGAGGAAACAGCAAAAGCTGAAAACCCTCAAAACCCTTCTTTCGCAGTGATATACCTCGAAATGGAGCGGGTACAGATCCGACTCCGGTTTTTGGAACCCTCAGCTAAATCACGATATTGGGCCGAAAGGCCCATCAAGTTCAAGGGTCGACCAGTGATCTATACGCTTGGTTTAGCTAACCGGAAAATTGATAAATTTCAGTTCCAGGAAAATCATGAGACCAAACGTAAATTTCGGAAAAGGAATAATAAAAGCGCGCGAGCGGCTGATAAACACGCGCTAAATTTCCGCGCGTGAAGATAGAACGACTTAAGACGAGACGACGCTTTTCAACCTTTGTATGCGTTAAAGAGTTGACAGATCTTCCACGGTGGAGAGAGATCGTTCTCTGGGGAGACTGCGTAAACCCTAAGTCGTCAATGGCAGATTCGAGCTCCAATACGAAGCGATACACTCCTCCTAATCAAAGGTAACTTCTCTTCCTCTTCTTCTTCTCTCTATTTTTCCTCTCATTTTGGTTATTCAAGTGATCTTTACTCTACTGATTTCGTTACTTCGTCTCTGATCTTTCTTTTTGTTGTTTCTTCTACCTATTGCAGGAAGCCTTCTGGGAATCGTCGGAAGTCGGGAGGTATGCGAGCTTTCTCTCTCTCTCTCTCTCTCTCTCTTCTTGCTCGAGTCCTTCTTTATTGATTGTTACTGGAGAAACGAATCAAATCGTTTCTTGATTTCGAGAGTTTCTAGTTCTGTGGGGGTTACAGCTTAGTTCAAAGATTGTCGAGGAAGACAAGTAATCTGATTTTGTAGATACACTAATTGATTGCGTGCGAACCTGTAAAGATTGTGATTGTGGATAGTTGGTAATCTCAAGAACCGTTCTAAGAAAGTGAAATATTAGGCTTAAGCCTGAAATTCAGATCTAGCTCTCGCTTTATTATCAGATCCGCTGGTGAATTCAGATCTGTTTTTTTGCCTGTTTTCTTGAAAAAGATCATCGTTCAAGCTAGCTCAGGCTTTGCTCGTTATAATATTGTTCTTGGCTAAATAAAGAGTGAAATGCAGATCGAACTAGTAGCCAACAGAACAAAGATGGTGAGAGAAATCGACCTCTTGCTACTGGTCTTCAGATGGAGGACAATTCCCAGAGGATAATAACACTAAAGGACTGCTCTAGGAGTGAAGCTTATAAGCTTCTGAGCAAACGTATGAATTTTAATTTAACTCTTTACACATTTACTTGGTTTAATCATTTGCTCTGCGTCACTGTCTGATCGTTCTTACATCAACTGTTGCTATGTGCTATACATCTGATGAGTCAATGCTAGTTTATTGGTTATACTCCTTGTAGAAATATTTGAAGGATGAAGTTAATTCACTGCTTATACACTAAGTTTATGTGCTTTTTGATTTGTCAAATGAGCAGGGTGGGCAGATGCAATGTATCAATACAACGACCCAAGTGTGGACCTATCTGGTGAGATTAAGGGCTTCCGTGTTTTCTTTTTATCCTTTGTGTCTGTTAGACTTGTTCTGCTTGAGTTGCTCCAAATACAATCAAATATACCTATGCCCTACCTTGATCTTTGCATTCCTGTTGATAAAGTAGAACTGATTTTCATGTTTACCTACTTTTTTTTCTTTCTATTCCACAGAACGACCAATCATGTACTATGGAGGGACTGTTTGGGGTAAACTGCCTCACCAGGTGGAACCAACATCAAACTCTTTCAATTTCTATTAGTTCTTTTAAGATGCTCATGTACATGAATGATGAGACCCTCGTCTCTTGTTTTGTGGGTCAAAACAACTATAGATCCTGGCTGCAGCAAACAAGACATTGCCTCCTCAACCGATATCGCCAACGGATTACAGGACTGAAGTGCGCCGAGGATTGCTGAATTCAAAATCGTCAAGTTCTAACAATTGAATGGTTATTGTTCTGCTGATGGATCCCATTTAGGCTAGTGAAATGGTGTCTGGTGTTTGTTGAGATGGCACTAGCGGTGATGTGTCAATGACTTTTGTTTTGTGTGTGTAGGATAACGAATATTGCTTTTGTAATGATCGGTCGTTTTCTCTGGTCCCTGAAAGTGTAAGAAAAACCCAAACCAGAGATTTGTTTGACTAACAATCACGGTTACCATCTCATTTGCTTAATTGGTTTACAAGTACATCGCCCCTTTAATTGTTTCATGTTATTATCAAATGCTAACCATCCTTTTTAATCCGACGGATTTAGTAAATAGACCGTCTAACTAAAAGAAAATAGTAGTTTGAATCCAAGTACTAAATTGTTTTATACCAAAATGTAGATATATGCATGTTAATATTTGTGTCTGGGTCAGAAAATGCCATTTTTCCATAAGTAAATCACAAGACTTGAAATGTTTAGACCGAGATTGGTAGTGAGAAAGTAAGGATTCACAGCAAGTACTCCAAAAATTGAAAGATATTTATTGTTTTGTCTTGTTGTCAAGTTTATTGTTTTGTCTTTAAATGATCAAAACTTGTTAAGGTAAAGGGTACATTTCAATCATTTTTCTACGTCTTAAGCAACGAGAGAGAGAGAGAGAAAGACAGAACGAAACTAGCATCCCACGACACAAATATTTACTCTTTCTTAATGAAACAGAGCTCTTTATTTTACCAGACCAGTAGTAATAAATTTTTTTTTTTTTCAAAACGAATTCTAACGACACAATAATTTATAATTAGTTGAATTCTCAACTGCTTCTTCACACACACTATCTCATAAACAAGATATATATAATTCATTGTCGTCATCATCATCATGATCTCTTCATTAGTCATTACTTTCCTCTCTCTTTCATCTTTCAGATCCGGAAAGAGAGAGAAAAAGATGAAGCTTTATTCTGTTTCCTTCATCTTCGGCTTAATTGCTCTCTCCACCATAGTTAATGCTCAACAAGATACTTGCAATTCAACTCTACCTCTCAACGACCTCACCTTCAACACCAGCCTCCTTCAATGCGTTGAAGCTTGGAGTGTCCAAAATTACATCCTCCGAGTAAGTCAATTTCTTTTTTTTTTTCCCGAAATTTAAAACTTCAGAATTCTGAAAATTATATACAAACTGAATTGAAAAAAAAATATCACGCGCAGTATGCTAGAACGTTAGAGAACACATGGAGCTTCATCTTATCTGCGCCGGATTCAAGCGCCTTCATCGGGATCGGATTCTCAACCAACGGTCAGATGATCGGAAGCAGCGCGATCGTCGGGTGGATACCTTCCGACGGGAGTCCCGGAACGGTTAAACCGTACTTGCTCGGAGGGAAATCGCCCGGCGAGGTGAATCCTGACCAAGGAGATCTAACGATCGTCAACGGCTCGTTGAAGATCGAGTCAGTGTCGTCACGTATTTACATGAGTTTCCAATTGACGGCGGAGCTGCCGCGGCAGAGTATTCTTTACGCTATGGGACCTGCCGGATTCTTCCCAACTTCGCCGGATTTTAGGTTGAGGGAGCATCGCTTCGTGACCACCACGACCATCAATTATAATACAGGTATGCAACCACCCATCTTTCTCTTTTTAAATTCACCTTCGTTATTTTATTTGACTAATTATTTAAAGTCAATCTTGAATTAATCCATTATTTGACTGGTTAATCACCGTTAATCACCACAAGCCTGGTACGGCCTTCTCATAACATAATAGTATTTTTATTTAGTTCAAGGAATAATTAAACACATGCGATGATGACGATTAGGAACTGGTTCAAGATTCTAGTATTATTCTTTGTTGGAGTCATTTTCACATCATACCGACCCTATAGTTTTATTACACGCGGTTATCTCAACTACTACTATCTCTCATTTGCTTTACAAATAGTACTACTAGTTAACAAAACAATAGTGACTTATGTATTTTCCAATTTTATGATCGTATTTACTCGGCCAACAAACGACGATATTATTTGTTGCTACCATTTTGAAAAATAAAGATTTTACCCATATAATGAGACTCTCTAGTCTCTACAACTATTAGATGTTGTCGCTTGGAGTAGTAACTAAGTTTTAGACTTGTAGTTGACTTTGTACCGCATTGCAATTCAACAATATGTCGGGTAATAAAAAACAAAATAAGATGATGTACAAGTTTTTAATTTTTTATTCTCTCATCATTTTTCCGTTTTGGTATTCTTGATAGCGAGATGCAGTGAAAAACACATTAACTGTTCATGAGTTAGCTTAAACTGTACAAGTTTAGTGTTCAAATTTTTTCAAAGGAGGGTATAAAACTAAATAAAAGGACAACTATTATTGATGAGTTTGTGTATTAGAATAAAAAAAATCTGAATGCTCTTCTTGTTTCATAGACTAATTTGTGTTTTATTTTTCCATTGATGAAATAAAAGGCTCACAAAGTGTGGTTAAAGTTTCACCACACTCTAAGCTAAGGAAGACACATGGGCTAATGAACATGTTCGGCTGGGGAATATTGATTATCATTGGCGCCATAGTGGCTCGACACATGAAGCAATGGGACCCCACTTGGTTCTATGCCCATATCGCTCTCCAAGTCACTGGTTTTCTCCTCGGTTTAACTGGTGTCATTTGCGGTTTGGTTCTTGAAAACCGGCTCAAGGCCAATAATGTTTCCACACACAAAGGCCTTGGGATAACCATACTCGTCATGGGCATTCTCCAGGTTCCTCTTCTGTTAATACTCAAAAGTCAAATAAACTACGAAGAACAGTCAAAATGAATATCGGTTTATTCTGTTTTGTTTATTGATATTACAGATGGTGGCGTTGCTAGCTCGACCGGATAAGCAATCGAAATACAGAAAGTATTGGAATTGGTATCATCATAACATAGGAAGAGTTATGATAATACTCGCAATTTCCAACATCTTCTACGGTATTCACTTGGCTAAAGCGGGCACTGGTTGGAATGGCGGTTACGGTTTTGCAGTCGCGGTCTTGGCCTTGACAGCTATTGGATTAGAAGTTCGAAAGTTTATGAACAAGTAATTTTTATTTAAATGTCTCTCTTTATTTTCTTTCTACGATAATTATTTTGGATAGGACAGTGTGATGTATTGAACATGTTATTGACTAATCATTTGAATGATATGTTTTTTCTTTCAGTTCTATTTGTTGATACAAGAATTAATTTGTGGTTATAGTGGTATCTTTGTTTAGGGGGTGATTCGCAGTGGGCTGTGAAGGCTTTTGCTTAATTTAAGAGTCTCTACAGTTTTTTTTTAGCCAATCACACTTTTACTCTTTTTTCATTTTTAAAGTCCTAACAGTCCAACTGTTTTTTTTTTTTTTCATTTTTCTTTACTTTTTTTTTAAAGTCTCAAAAACCAGACTTTTGCAAAATATTTTACAAAAATTATAATACAATGACAAACACAAAAAAAAAAATCAAACACAAATAATAAGAATATTATTAGCAACAAACTTTCAAACACAAACTTTAAAAATTATAATTTTAAAACTATATCAATCAGACTTTTATAAATAATTAAAGTTAAAGTCTTTACAGTTTTTAATTATCAATCAGACTTTAAAAGCTTACAGCGACAACCTAAAGTTACAGCCACAATTTTTACAGCCAAAAGTTTACAACGATAGCCTAAAGTTATAGTCTTTACCAATAGGCCCCTTAATAGGGAAAGATGCCAAAATCAACCCGAACTTTTTGCGAAATGCCATTTCAT
>OVAQ01001374.1:0-18414 GCA_900406345.1 Erysimum cheiri
GGACCTGAAACCAAATATGATCATTCATAAGACCATGCTGACAAAGAAAGAGATAGAGATAATCCTGAACATCTTAAAACTGAATGTGTTAAGATTTGACGAAACCTTGTGAAATGAGCCACACATACATTATCATCCAATAAAACATCAAATCTGAATTCATGGTATTAAAAACCACCTGAGACCAGACAGGAATGATGATTGGAGTGTGAATTCCAATGTGTCGTTTTCTTGATTCCTTATGCTTATCAAACATTTGGTTCATCACACGGAAAAGCTGCAAGATGCGTTCATCACTTCTGGCATTAGGTGTTAATGATGTCTGGACTATAAAATGCTTTTGTGAACCATCAGAGCCAATAAGGGTCAACCGCCTGAAGCTGCTGCCATGCCTTCGAACAATAGGTACGTCTGCTCCGACCCTATCCAACTTTACTGTGTGATCAGGTGCTACTTCCTGGATAGTTGAGCATATGATTATTTTCACAATTAGATGGGGATAAAAAAAGGGTTCATTTTGAAGATTAAATTAAGTGCAAGGGATAAGTAGTCTTAATTTTTACCTGGTCAGCAAAGTACTGCCCTGGTATCTCTACATCAACAACATTGAAGTCACGCAATACCCTGCTCTCATCTTCCAATCTTAACACGGCTGGGAACCTGTCTTCAACATTGCTCTGAAGAATATTTTTCCACTTTTTCAGCCGCGACGTCAGCTCAGCAAGTGTGACCGGGAATGTAGCTGTACTTTCTGGATCAAGGTGACGCTCAAATTCCTGTTTGTACTCTTTCACAAATTCGACATGTTTGGTTACAGCATCTGCCGAGAAACAAGCTCTGCAGACACCCGACAGCTCTTTTTTGAGTGGTTGGGGAACCTCAGCAGTGGTCGCAGTTGGATACTTGTAACAACGATGCAACAAAGCATTCACAACCGCCAGCAGTCTTTCTTCCGGTAATGTAACAAATCTCGAACCTATTTCCGTAAGAAGAACCTGAAAAGGAAGATTAATTGCTTAGATCATCCAACCAAAGAGGCAGGGAACTGCTCGGTTGAGTCAGAATCTAAATTGAAGCTATCTCCTTCTTCCCAATAGTGTATATCCTCCATAATTCAGGATCTATCTTTACTGCGAAAATTGTATGTATCTAGAGCAATTTTAATGAATATCGTTGATATATAGAGAAGAAAAAGTATCACCTCGAGTTCACTGGCTAAGTTGTTATGTTTACCCCTAAGAGCTTCCATAATATCCTTGGCAGCGTCAAAAGCACCCGCAGCAGAGATTGCCAAACCATTCCGTCTCACTGTGTTTTCATTGTTGTCATTGATAGCGGAACTGCTTTGGTGCATAGGTTGATCATTCCCGGGATGAACATTATTTTCTGCAGTGGAGCGTTCACTTTCTTGCCCCTGTGGGTTACCACTGTCATGTGTTCCACTGGCCCCGCTAACTTGAGCGCCTTGATGGATTTGTGTTTCCGATGGTAAATTGCTTCCACCATGACCTGCACTTGCACCAGAGGCATTTTGCTGCATTCTTTGAGCCAAAAGCAATCTGCCAAGTTCAGATTTATTTACTGCATCACGTCGTTCCAATAAGTATGTGCGCAACCAGTAATAGAGAGCCTGAAACGGAAAATCACAAACATACTCAGTTAAAAAAATCAAAAATGCACGACTTAGTCATAAAAGCTATAAATAAATTACCTGTGGGAAAACTGCAGCAATTTTTAATAAAACCAATTTGCAATGGGGGGCTTCTGTTCTTTGTAGGGAAAGTAACAGCTGTGGGATCCAAGAAAGCCACACCCAGTGAGGAACTTGGTCTAAGTGTTTATCAAACACCCTGCCAACAGGCTCATTCGCTGTATCGAAGCTAAGAAGATAAAGAACACGAGCTATATGACTTCTGGAATTGGAAACTCCAAATCTTATACCCTGAAGAAAGCAACTGACAGCATATTCAAGCCAGATTTCTTCTTGTGTTTCTTGGTATGCCTACAAAAGCGAGTAAATTATAGGTACAAGGAATACGAAATATTGGGGAATGTTAAGAGCCATATAAGAAACAGATCACAATCATAAGAAATACCATGTCACAATAGCTTCCCCAGCTTATCCATCCTTTGGGTAAATTCTTAAACAGGGTGATCGCATTGGAATATGCAATATTAGCACTTTCGGTGTCATTTAATTTCAAATGAAAATCCCCCTTCAGACGAAATATCTCTGCTTTGATCTTATCTGGAAAATACTCCAAATTTGTGCTATTGATCAGATTAAGACCACTTTGACGCTCTCCCTTCATTTCCAGGTAAGCTTTTGCCTGCTCTCTAATTTTAACAAAAGCTTCCTGCACTCACACACCCAAAAACAGAAGATGAGGAACATACCATCATAAATAACACTATTTAAGCTCAAAAAACATTAGAAACCAACTATTAAACAAACTTTATGAGATATGAAACCAAAAAAAAAGATGCTGCTTTTAGAATGCTGCAATTAAGAATTACGCTGTCCAAATTCTGGAAAAGATCAAGATTTTGAAGAGATGTACCTGTACTTCCATTGTGGAGTGTCCATACATTTTTTCAAGAATCTGAACACAAACATCATAAAGCCCTTGTTTCCGAGCTATCCTGGCAAGCTTATTGACGTTCCATGCTTTGTCACGGAAACCAAGGTGATGAAGTGGAGAATTTGAAGTAGCAAAGTCCTTAAATGCATCAATAACAACATTATACATTTCATTCCTCCACTGTAGCATATCGTACCAGACTGTCATATTGTCCCATTCATTTGGAGTCCTCAGCCTCCAAGTCTCAAGAATATCCTTCAGATCTGCATAACGATTTCCAAGTCCACCAACCGCAGCATTTCCTGAAACTTTGTTCCCATTTGCGATATCAACATGAATTCTAGCAGACTCCTGAACCTCAACTAGCTGTTGGAATTGCTGCAGTAGAGGCACTCTAGCATGAACAGACATTTCAGGCAACTGCCACCACTGTTCCAAGGCAAGATCAACGCCTTTCCCCACAGTGTTTTCAGCATCTCCAACACCATTCGAATTTCTGTCATGAAGGGCAAAATAAGATTGAACCAAGCGAAGCTTTGGAGTCTCTTCCACTTGTGCCTTTGGTATCACGTGATCTTTCAAATATGCCCAATCGGGTAATTTCCAAAGACTATCAAGCAGTATTTCATAATTCTCAATGCTTTTTCCAAAATCTACCAGGGCATCCCATTGACTAAGCTGACTGGCACAGTGGAGCCACTGCTCCTCCCACAGACACATTTCAGCCTTAGGGACTGTGTTGTTATATGTGCCTTGGGTTGCCTTAACCATTGCCTGGTAAAAGAGGCTCTGAGCACGCTGCCAAAAACCATGCTGAACTAATGAAAGTCCAGCTCTCGTTTCAGCAGTGATGGACCTCTTCTTCCACAACCCAAATCTCATATCTTCTTCATTTAACAAACGATAAAGCTCAGCAAGAGACTCTGCGCATTTTGAGTCATTCATAAACAACATCACATGGCTCTCTAACAACGCCAATGCGAGATGCCATGCATTGTACGTTTTTCCAATATATTTGATAAGCTCACTAGGCATCCTAGGTTGAGGGTGGCTCAATTGAAGCCCTTCCAGAAGTGCTTGCACAACATTTGGCCGGTGTCCTTGCTGCTTCTTATGGTAGTCCTTCGACAGTAGAGAAATCATAGGTTTAGCCAATGCTACCTGTTCTTCCTTGAGCAGGGTTACCCATACAATTGGAAATACCAAAACCCAAAGATGGTATGCAACATTGGCATCCGTGTGAGCTAGCTCCCTTAAAGGGATGACAACATCCGCCACCTATAGTGGAAATTTTAAAAAGTTATAAACTTCAGGATATGAATAACTTATTCAGATAATCCCAAATCGATCAGGTGGATAAATACGCCTAGGGACTTACGATAACTAAGTACCATGATAAAAGGAAACTTTAAATGATTCGTAATCACCTGAAGTTTGCTGGTCGCGCTCAGAAATTGTGCATGCTTCATAACAATGCTGTCAAACATTGAAGTAACTTCTTCAGGACCCTCTAAGTTAGCAGGAGCTTGGTGTTGTATTCCAGGATTATCTGAAGACAAAAGTGGTAATACCCTTGCAGAATTTGGCGCCAGGCTAATTGGCTTGTCCTCAACTAAGATAGCTAGAAGGAGATCTAGACCCTGTTTGAGCCAAAAAACATCACTTAAAGCTTCCCAATCCTGGATTTGGATAATGTACTGCAACCGCGCGAACAAATTTTTTCCAAGAGACTCGTGATACAACAAGAAGAATTTCCTTCTCATCTCAGGATCACTTGCTCGTAAACCAAGCATGAAATGCCTTTCAACTTTCAGAGAGACCTCTTGTCGTAGGCCCAGAGGATACCTATTCATTAGATAGATGAAGACAATTTATCTTCTCCTAAAAGCAACAATGTGACTCAAGGAAAATAAAAGATTAGAAAGCAAAAACATACTTCGTTGAATCGGCACAAAGTCCATATAACAGCTGAAGATACTTCTGATCCCACTCTTCCAAAGCATCAGATGAGAAGTGTTGCTTATCAATACATGAAAGCTTATTGAGAAAAGTAACTACATCCTTTTGGGTAAGGAAAGAACCAGACAAACTAGATGCGCCTGTTTTGCCGAAATCATCCTCAACCCACCTTTTTATTATGTCTAGTATGCAGAGAAGCACACTAGCATCAGTACCCTTTTCAGAGAGCAATGTGTTCAAAATTTGAGTAACAGATCTTTTGCAATCTGCTATAAGCATGACCGTTTCATCAATAAGTTCCAAGACCGACTTTATATTACATATGACTGCTCCAACATCAGCGGTTTGACGAGAAGAAGTTACTGCAGAATCTGAATCTGTTCGCTGGCCCTGGAAATGGAAAGAAAAAGGTGCAGAGTAAGCCATGATTGGGTATTGACTAGGTTATCTGGCCACTATACATTAGTCAAACGGAAAACAAACGTAAATTTCAGGAAAAGGGATGTAAATGATATCTTCAAGTTGATAGCATATATGAAAATACCGGAAAGAGGTCAGCTAATAACATAAAGCCAATGAGTCTGAGTAGCAAGGTGATGTAAGAGAGAAACTGGTCTAAATCCAAAGATCTTACAAGACGTTAATGAAAGTAATTGGTGCAAAGCTGAAAAGATGCATTGGAGATTCCAATACTCACTAACGTGGCAAGTTCCAGAAAATTCAATTCCTCTTTAAAGTTCCCATACAAAAGAAAGCAAGCACTATTGATCTCTTCGCACAAAAAACAAGTTATTAAGTAAGAATAACGTACTTGTCTAGGATGAGAACCCACTGCTGATCCCAAGTCCCGCGCAAGGCGCTGAAGGATACGCACCAACACATATGAATCGACAAAGTTTCTATGTACCTTGGCCAAGGTTTTGATGACAAGAAGTACAAAGCTAATCGAACCAAAAGAGTTATCATCTCCTGAAGCTTGTGGGGCAGTAACAGCATTCACATGTTTGTTTATCAGCTCAATGACTCTCTGGTACAATAGTTTTATGTCAGGAGGTGTGTTAGGCGCATCCAGTGGGAATGCGGTGAAGACCATCTTCAACAAGGAGCACAGCGATTTACCAGCATCGAGCATCTTGTGTTTGAAACACGGTTCAAGAATCTTGTGAAGAAAGAAACAGTCAATCTTGTGAGCAGCAGGCAAACGGCATTATTGTGTTTCAAATATTAGAATAAAAGCTTACTGCAGCAAGTATACCTGCGAAATCTGGCTGATGTTGTTCCTAATGAACAGATGTGGCTGCTTCTCCAGAACTTTGTTCATGACATCCAATCCCTGAGCAAGTGCTGTTGACGGATCTGACTGAGACGGTGGCATGCTGCTCAGCAGTTTTTCTAAATAGTTGAACTTGACGTTAGCATTTGGCCAGACCTCCAAAGCTTGTGAAAGCAAATCTAATGCTTGCTTGTACATAGTGTTGGTTTCCCTGTCCTTAGGCTCAATTACCAATGCTACCTGTTCAGGAAAGCGAAATATTGTAAAATATAGAGAAACAAAACTAGAACTAAGGTCATTTCTGCTAAAATACAACTCGACTAATAGATGAATCACAGCTGGAGCAATGGCATAAGCTCCTTAGACATGAGGTGACATGGTTGAGAGAATTGGAAAGCTAACCAAAGTAAAATTGGTTGGAGGTAGAAGCTTAAAGCCTTACTCTTATAAGAAAATTAATGATCATTTCTTCCATGGCAGCGTTTGGCTTAAATTCCTCGTCAGGCTGGGTAGCAGATCCAGGAGTTTCTACATTGGGGATGGACGACGCACCGCCAGGTGACATTACACAGATTGATTGGAGACCAGGTTCAATTTTAACTCGTTTACTTGGATCTTCTGACGTGGCAGATCCATCTGTTGAACGCTTAGGATCAGCACCAGATGAAGTATGCATATCATCAGTAATCTGACTGGTTCCATCAGTATCAGTCACCATTTTCGTTTCATTCTGTCTTTGCCTTTCCCAGCTGACAACCAATCCAGCAAGTTCAATTGCCAGCCTCCTATTTTCTGCAGTAGTATTATATGGCAAACCTAGACGACTTAAAGAATTCACCATTTGAGGGACAAATTGTGCTCTACAGCTGTAAAAGAGATCTGAATGCCGAACAACAAGTAGGAAGATGTGGATCAAATTTGGAATTGAGTGACCTTCCTCCACCAAAATTTTTTTGGTGTATCTTATCCAAATTGGCATGCGTGAATCTCCAAGAGGTAGCCTTTTAGGCAAAGCTGGCATTAGAATATCCAGAGCTTGCTTAACCAGCATCTTATTCTCCGGCTGGCAGGTCCTAAGAAGCGCAACAAAAACCTACATCCAATTGGCAAATTACATTTGTGTCACTTAGAAGATTAGAAGTTTTTTTTGAGGCATATGCTACTCTTGAGATTCACGGAGAAGTATCGCCATAGACGAAAACTACCCAAGTGCACGTCATAGTACTTGAAGTCTAACAAACATGCATTTTTAAGACAGACATGCATTATTAAGACAAATATGCATTCAGATCTAGCTTCATGTAGTTTGTCTATCAACAATTGCATAGTACTTCCACTTAAGCTAATAATTGACGTCTCAGTTATATGCAAATGTTAACAGTTATGACTACAGGGTTTCTACCAATGGAAAGGGGAGATTGTTATGCTGATATTAGATGTTCAAGGAAATTCTTTTTTCTCACTCTTCAAGGACACATAAATTTTAACAATACCTGAAGAATGATTTTCTCAGGAGCCTGGTAAGCATCCAAGAAGTGGCAAACATTAACAAATGCCCACTGTTTACTGGCACTATCTTCCCGTTTGAGATGATTCCATCCAAACTTAATGAGCTCTTTTCTATGATGAACCAAGTCACTCTGAAGATATTTTAGAAGCAAAGTTGCTAATTGCAAAAGTTCGATCCTCAAAGGTTCATCATATTCAGCCGAAACCTACAACAATCAAGGAGGGATTTAACAATAAAACCTTAGTAATTCTAAACAGCCGGATAAAAATAAATAAAAATATCTGTACAGGGTTACCCCAAAAAACCTGTACAGAATCATAACCAGCATGACAATTATAGAGAAGTCTTCCCAACAGTTTTCTTGGTACTTTCCTAGAAAATTATAAATCGTTTAGGAGAGAAACGCAACCTACCTCTTCGGGTGGATCAAGAAGCCTCTCAACAATGGTTTTAACTATATCAGGGTCAATAACCTCCCAAGTTTGGCCGTTTTGGAAAGCATGGGCAAGCATTGGAAGAATAAGCATTTGCATTGCCTGAACTAAATGATCATGGCCCAGATGTTTGGAATGGAAAAGGTTAAGAAAATGCAGGAGAAGTGCTCTTTTCATGTTGGGCGGATATCCTTCTGCAACCTGATGAACAGATCCCAGTTATTATACTAGAGCTAAAAAGTATGAAAACTAAAATGGAGTGAGAAAGAAATGGTAACTAAAATTTAAAATCTCAGATACCTCAATAATGTAGAATTCCTTCAAAAAGGTGTAGTCAATGCGGCTATGGAACAAGAAAATAGAGAGAATATCGAAGAGAACATTCACTTCAGATTTTTCATGTCGTAGGTAATTCAAAAAGCACTTGACAAGCCATTTGCTCTCTTTCACCTGTGAGTTTGAGAACACAAAAAGACATCAGATTCCAACTTCCCACATATTTTCAATAACTCAAAAGGAAGACTATTCATATCTTCGAATCTCACAAGGATGTTCACCACACTCAGAATTCATAATTAAAAAGAAATTATAATTTTTACTTCAGTTTCAGAACGTTGGTAGCACAAGAAAGAATAAAAGATGGTACTGAAACAATGTCAGGACTCAGGAGGTTTCTAACAAGCAATACAAGAAAAATTGTGCATATAATCATAACACATGAACATCAAGAATTCAATGAATATAAATTTAACAAATTCCATAGTGAAGCCAAATCTGCAGCACCAACATAGAGCGACAAATCAGCAACCGTTACAATTCCTAGTGCTGTAATGGTTTCTAATCCCAGACATCAGTTTCAACTTGTCATACCTGGCTATATCCAGGAACCCTAACAAACTATGCAGCTTCAGCATGAAACACAACGCAAAGCCAACAAATTTAAGTGGTCGAGAATCGAGATAGAAAAAAGTACCTGAACTAAATTCAGCTCTTGCTCATTCTGCAAGCGAGATATCCTTGCAGGTGATTTCCAAATTAGAACCAAGGTATCAAAAACACTGCGGTTACTCTGCAACCAGCTGGGTATCAATTTCACCATAGTTTTGATGAGATAGAGCCCCTGAAAATATGCATCTGATGCTATATTGGCCTTTGTTGATGCCACATTAGAACCCTCCAATTTAACAGAGATATGATTTTCATCTCCAGATGAGGTAGCAGGAGGAGTTGAAGCTGTCGTGCTCAATGTAGGATCAGGTTTTGGCAAAATTTCAGGAAAGGCACATGAAAGTATCTTCTGTGGAGACTTTGCTAGTTCTTCTCGTAACGGTTGGCCAGCATCTGATCGGATTATATACATAAACCTGAGTTTTTAAGAAAAAAAAGCAGGTATTGTGAGCATATTTAGACAAAACTACCCCAAGCTTACAGTAAACCGGTAAAAAGACACGGTGAATGAAAACTTATCAAATGACATTGTCCTCACCTTCGGAAATATTTTGGTTCACTTAATCTAGACAGAAAATAATCAACAGCGAGGGCCGCATATCGATTCAAAAATTTGGTAAGCGGTAGACGGTACGGGCTATTAATTTCACTGTACACTTGCCCAGGAGGAAGAGCTGCTTCTAAGTCAATGGTTAAGGTTACAAGTTCATCTAGAAATTTTGATGCAGCATGTGGAAGTAGGTGGAAGAGCTCGATAATAGCTGCCATGGAAACAAAGAAGAATTGAGTTCAAGTGAATAATCATATGACCAGACATCGATTAATATATTTTCAAAAACCAATTTACCAGCTGCTATTTTTGGCTCTTCTCCAGCTTTCCATGATTTCTGCGACTGGGCAAGTTTCTCCGGCTCCAACCATTTTTTAAGGTGCTCCAGCAACTTTCCTCCTAATGTCACATTAAACCAATTTGACAGAAGTTCAAGAAGGCGTGCCAGACCTTGCAGTAAAGGCATACTGAGATTCTTTGTGTGTGCCAGATTAACTAGTATCGGCCTGAGGCTACTCTGAAGAAGTTCCTTGGGCATTCGTTGTTGATTGATAACCTAAATCAGAAAATAGAACAAAATATCAAAAAAAAAAAAAAAAATCCTATGATAACTTCGTTGAGCAAGCTCCTTGTATTCAACGAGGCAATGCAGCTAGCTAAATACCAGGGTGACACATATCAATTGCCCCCAGAAAGAAAAACCAGCCAGGCTAGTATGAATAGGAATATCTATTTTTTCACCAAATATTCCATTAATCTTCAAGCTGACTGTGTATCAAGAATCCTGACTAAAGATAAAAGACAACTACGAACCTGTCTTAAACCCTCCTTAGCAACCGCCACGATTTCTGGTGCTCTACATGTAAGAGACTTGAAAAACATTGAAATTATCTTGGCTCGTAGTTCATTGTGAGTTTGTGTTCGAAAATCAGTCCATGCCATAGTTGTGCACAAAAGCTCAATACAAGCTGTTCGAAGTCTGTTCAATGATGTAAGCACTTTAGGATTCATCAACTTCACAGCCCATACAGTTTCATCAGCCTCAGCAATTTGTAATGCTTCTTGCAGAAAATTAACCAACTCTGGCGTCACTTTTAGAAGGGGGGGCCTCAGTGCCAAGCAAAAATTCAGAGCTGCAACTGTTCCAACCTGTATGTAAATATTATACAGCAAAAATTAAAGACAAAGAGAAGACAAGACCGGAAAGAGATGCACAAAAGAAAAATAGCAGGGTGAGGCACCTGTTGATCAACTGTCTTTGATCGGAGTGGACGCATTATAAGTGGTTGCAGCAATAGTTGGTACAAAGGCTCAAGCAACTCAGTTACCTCACTTCCAGTTCGGCTAGCCAAAAGTGCAAGGCAGTTCTGTACATTTTTCCTCACAGGGATGGATGCGTTAGGATTAAATAACTCTGTAGCAAGATATTCTACAACATCTTGAAAGCTTTTTCTGCGTGCTTCACTGTTTGCTTCGTCAACATTATTAACTACACGTAGAATCTGCATGAGAACCTGACTTGTCTCTTCTTGCTCTTTGCTAGCATAAACAGGAAGCCTTTTTAAAACATAAACCAGACCACGCACAATCTTTACTTGGAAATGACATAATGTTTCAACATTCACTTTCCCCACCAATGCACCCAATCCCATAACCCCTCCCATCTGTGCTTGCCATGTGCTCCCATAACAGCCATGCAAAAGCCGAGGCAAAAGTTGTTCAAACACTGGTATTCGCACACTTGGATGGGGTGAATAAACTGGATTTGTAGAAGGGCTCGAGACAATCATGGAGGCATTATGACCACCCCTAGCCATCAACACATCAGCATGTTTGATACGGGCAAGGAACAAAAGTGTTTCAGCAAACACATTTAACGCATTCAGAGCAGCTTTGGCGTGGAGCCTGTTTTCATCTGCAAGCACATCGACCAGCGCATCTAAAAATATCAAAGGATCTAATTGCTTTAAATTAGAAGACTGATTATTCTTGGACCTGGAACTTGCTGAAATCACAGAACCGCCAAGTGAACTAGTACTAGTTGATGCATTTGAGGAGGTATACTCAACATGCAAAATAATCGCAAAATGCCGGCAAATGTTTTCAACAAAGTCATCGTCCGTATCACTGAGATCTGAATCCGAACTGGCAGCAAGTATAGTGATCAATAGTGTCTTGAAGATTGACTTCTCAGCCATTAACTGAGTCTTTGTTTTCACCCCTAAGTCAGCCTGCGACAGCAAGAAAACAGCCCACTTAATAAAATATATCCTTCTGCAGCATATTAGCCCAAGTAAAACAGGTATTATAAGGAAAAAAGGGTTCATCTAGAGGAGACGACAAGTACACAAGATCAGTTTTCTATTAAAAGAATGAATTGCAACAAAACGGAGTATTACAGAATTAAAATCATGCGCCAGGTCAAAGTGGGTCAATCAAGAAACCTTTCTCTAATACCAACTCTCTCCAACATCAAGTAATGTCAAGATCCTAGCCGATTAGGCACTATATATAAATTGCATTGATACACCTAGAATGTGCCAGAATTCAAGCAGTAGACAAGTAAGACAACCTCTGCCATGTGGAAACAAAACTTGATATTTGACCAGTAAAGTAGAGAGTTTAACTATGACATATTAAGATTATAAAAATGATACTTAAAACTAACCTTGACTTCCAGTGATTCACTCCTGTGCCAAGATGAATCAACAGAGGAACGTAACAAAGTTGATAATTGCATGGGCGTTTGACCCACATCCGTGACACAGCCAGGCAAATTAAGCTGAGACAATAAGCATACACGGAGGAATTTTAGAGCTTGCTTTCTGTAGTAGATGTCCATGCCGTGGTTTCTCTGAATAACCGCTGCTACTGCAAGATTAATAAATTTGTCTAATGGCACCAGAAAAGGTGTTGATGGCTCAAATGTCAGAACTAAGCGAAGTCCATGCTCTGGAATATCTTTGCATTCAAGTGTAAGTGGCTCTTTCAGAAATCTTCGGTTGCGACCACCCAACTTTCCAAGGATTTGTAAAGCTTTTTTACCCCAAGGATATGGCACAGGCCTCAAATGGGACCATAATGCTAAGATCACTTCAGACATCACATTCGCCATGCTAGGTTCCAGGAAATCAGGATTCAGACTATCCACCCAGAATTCAAGGGTGCGTAACCCCAAGCTCACAAGTTCATCGCTTCCCCTCAAACAGAATACAAGAGGCTTCATGAGACGGGGAAGGTAAGGCAATAAGGAGCTTAAGCGTGCAGGAAGCGTCAAACAAAGCTCTAACAAAAGATCTTTCATGTCCTCCCCCGCTGGACCCTCGAGCATTGTCAGAAGCATATTAAGACAAGGTAGCAACATGGGGATCAAATCTCTTAGAAGCAGTTCATATTTACATCCTGCGAGACCTCTGAACACCGTGCGGAGCAATTGCATATAACCAAGAGGTTTTTCAACTTCCGTAGCATTCTTCATGCAGACTTCCATAATAACAGGCACGTGGTGCTGTAATATTCTTTCAAAATCAGATGGTGTTTTGGTAACAGCCCCAAAGATGCATCTAAACAGATGCAAAACTAGTTTAGTTGCAGCTGAATCTGGATTCTTCAGAACATCAAGTTTGCTGCTAACTAGTAAATTGATTAAAACATCTGCAAATGGCTTATAAACTTTGGGAGCTTGCAGAAGTGCTGCAAAAATCTGAACCAGTTGGTTATTGTTAATCATGCTCTCAAAAAGCTCTGGCATGCATAAAGAGAACATGTCCATTAGATCTCGAGGTTCCATAATAGCAAGAATCTGGGAGAAAAGATTTAGCATTTCCTTCTCCTCATCCTTTTCTTTGAAGAGAGCTAAGCAGTGGACACCACTCTTTAAAACACCAGAGGCTTTCCACAACTGCTTAAAGGCAGAGAATTACTTAGGTTAAACGGCCATGCACTAATAGTGACTAAAGTAAACAATCTCACAAGCAATACCTCATCTTCTCTCATTCCTTTAAAACCCTGCGGAGCAGATGATTGTGAAGCAAGAGCTTGAGGGTTCATCCCCTGGGAAGCAGGAGAAAACTTCACAATTAATATACTTGCACGACAAACCTATAGAACACTGATACAAGATAGAACTGAACACAAACCTGAGGTCGAGGCAAATGCGCATGGGTTATACTCCATATTATTGTTTTCATTCCTGAACACAAATCAGAAAGAGAAAAAATATTGATCGTCAAGTATAGAATCATGATCAATGTAAAAGATAATTCTGCTAAGATTCAGTACCCATGACCAGTGTCTTGATCAGATTCTTACAATCATTCACTTCTTTGGAATGTTCGACAGGAACCTGCAAATTCAAAACTGCCTGCAACCAGCGTGATCCAGCAATTAATAAAAAACTTCTAGATAATCCATTTGTTGGTACAAAGAAAATATGAGAAGTTATCAATAAGACCGCATAATGCTTTGTAAAAAGAGAAAAGCCTGGTATAAAATCTACGAATCCAACTTGGAATTAAAATACTGCCTAAAATCCAACTTGAAGCGAAAGTGGACATTCCATACAAGAAAGTATAAGAGCTTTAAATTAGCAACCGAGGTTGAATATAAACATGTGCAAGAAGATCTCACATTGGCTGATAATTCGGGTTACTCACTAAAAAAAAAAGTGACCATTGATAAGAGATATCACAAATTACCTGGACAGGAAGTTCAAGCTTTGACCTCAAAGTGACCCGATCCTTTCCCACCTCACCCTCCTCCAAAAGCTATGTTTCGCAAAGCAAGAATAAGTAAAACATCCAATAAATTAATAGAGTTGAAAATACTTTATACAGCTATTATCAAAGACTAATCTGGACAGTCAAAGAGATAACAAGAAAGCAAATGCATCTGCAAACTGCCCAAAGATCAAGTGATCAACTCAATAATAAATACACATCTTAGTCAATCTCAAACACTAGAAGGAAAATAGACCAACAAAAGAAAAAGGCAGCATAACTTGATTTTGAAACTTACAAAACAATAAATCATCAGTAAACAAAAGAAAACCAAGCCAGAAAAAGTTGAACTCCTGATCACAACATTCTACCCGCATTACCTGAGGAATAGTACGCTTGAAAGTACTGAATTTCCCCACAAAGGCATCCAGAATACGTCCCTATATACAGGTGTTGCATGAGTTAAGTTAATGGATAGAGAAGCCAAGCAATTCTAAAATGAGCTCTCCAATGAATTTTACCAGTAAAATCCGTGCTTCATCCATTGACTGCTGATCAACACCTTTCTCAAATATTGGTTCTACCTGTATCCAACACAAGTATTGATTGAAGCTTAGTTCAGGAAAGGAAATAAACTAGTATACATATTTTACGTAGAATATAGAATTACCAGATTTAGCATCAGTCGGGCACATGTTGTATGGATGCTAAGAGAGAGGGTAGAGTCGTGCATGTTTCTTGAAAATAGGTAGATAATCCGTGATAACTGTGACGTTGTTTATAGCTAATCAGAGGAATGTAAAGGAAAGTACACTCACTAAGCACGACAAAAAAAAAAAGATGTTTTCTACAGAGAAGGGCTGATGGTGCAAAGAAAATTGATCAATATGTTACATTCCTAAGATTTTCCACACACAGAGCAATAACTACGTATCGTAACAAAGTAGTTTAACTTATATTGGAATCCAGGCTGTAACAATCAACATTTAATACAGTTTAAAGCTCTTCATCAGTAAGAAAACCTGAGCAAGAGAAAGATCTCCGCGAACGTGGTGAACGATCTCCGCAAGTAGGCTGTAAGCCAAAGGCCTCAAAGACTCAAAACATGCTCGCCCAGTTCCAACTAGAACCCTAACACAGAAGACAAAAACAAAATAATACCTGACAAAAGTCAGTATTTATTTATAGATATTTCAGCTTGATAGATAATATGAGAACAAAAGGTGTGCTCGATTCAACAAAACAGCTCCTTGAAAAATATGAAACTTTTCGAATTTCAGATGTCATAAGCCCCATACCTCTCATCTAAAAGAGTGTCAATAAGAGGAAATAAGCCTCTCTTGAAATCCGTCCCAAGTACATGCTTTAATGAGACTAAGAGTTCCTGCATTTCATGTAATGAAAAATAAATCTTTCTGCAATCCGTTGATTGTGTCACCAGCGAAAACATACCAAAGAAAAGGAACAAAAGGTTATCCACCTTTCTGATAGATGCAGAATCTGAACAGGTCACAAGCAGATTTACAATGCTTTTGCATATGCTTTCTTCATGCGGTCGGATATATTCGGCGCAACTTTTTAACAAATACGTCAAAAACGAAACCGTCTGCGGATAAATGGAAAACAAAAGTCAATATACCATGTCAATGGCCCAGTTACAAACAAAATAATTCAGATGAAACAATGAGTCGGTGTCGGCCTTGATATATAATCATATTTCCAACATCGTCGAACTTTGATTTCCTTCCTTACAGAGAAATATTGTCTCACCTTAACCTGTGCACCCTTCAACTCTATGAACTGAGGTTTCAAATGTGAAGGGACATTCTCAGGTCCAGGGACAGAGATGGCAGCGACCATCAGGGGAAGCAAATTTGGAATGTTGGTCTGAACAAGTCGGCTATAAAGCTGGAAAAGGAACATAACAACAAGGGGGCTCTCTGTGATTATCTTGAAAGACCGGGTACTCGGGTTAAGCTGCCCATTCCCGATAGGTGCCGTAGGGGTAAGAGACTGATCAGAAGACGTAGGCGTCTCCATANTATCTTGAAAGACCGGGTACTCGGGTTAAGCTGCCCATTCCCGATAGGTGCGGTAGGGGTAAGAGACTGATCAGAAGACGTAGGCGTCTCCATAGGCTTCACCTCTTCCATTTTAACATTATCGAAAAAATGGCTGACAGTGAATCTGAAAATCGAATAGATCTTGCAGACAAAGTCTAGAAAAGGTTGAACCTCGTTCTCTAGTGTGGGCCTAAAATTCCTAAGAAGGTCAAAGATTATGCGAATGCAAATCAAGCCGTTTTCTTCATTGTCTGTGGTGAGCACCTGCATTGCAACTTTCAATAGGTCCTGAACAAAGGGACGAAGCACCTCACTGTGGGGAAGACGATTAAGGATCTCAACCACAATGTTCCGCAGCTTGTGCTCCGGATTATCAGTAAATTGCGGTTTCGTAATCTGTAGAAGAATAACAGAGAATGCTGGGAAGTAGCATTTCAAAAAATTCAAGTACTCAGCCGTATGGGCTATCTCTAGACTGTCTCTGACCTCCACCACCATCTCAAGCCTTGCTTGAATAGCTACACAAACAAATTTCCCCCATTAAAAAAATAAATTAGAATCTAATATAAGCAACAAAAAAGATTGCTTTCGTTCTTATAAAGGAAACAAGAACTGACTTCAATTTATACGAGAATCATGAAAATTTCCTAATATCTCAGAATTCAAAATCAAACGAAACTGTTTTTAGTTATAGAGATAGAGAGAGAATTACGGAGGTCAGGATCAACGAGACGACGGGAGTGTTGCTCGAAATTCTGAATTGGACTCATGGTGAAGAAAGAGCTGAAGACCACACAAGCGAAATAATTTACACGGCGGAGCTCTTCCTTGGATCACCGACGCGACGATCTTTCTGAAGAAGCTTACAAAGTGCCAGACTAGGTTAAAAACAAGCGGAATTAGCGAGGGTTTTTACAAAGCTTTACTGAAGTAGAGACAATTCTGGAGATTTTCCGAAGAATTTCTGAGCAAAGACCAACGAATTCGAGGAGGAAGACTATGGAAGACGATGCTTCTCTAAGGAATTTTCCCTCTCATTTTTGTTTCTTTTTTTTTTTTTCCTTCTCTGTGACTTCTATGAATAAGTGAGTCTGTGAACTCCGACAGGATTCATGAGATCGCCGACTTGTATGGTTCGGTTTTATTGTTTTCTTTTCTCCTTAATGGGCCCAAAAACGCCCAAAAACTTAGGCCCACTTTAATTTCAAGAGGCCCGTAAATTGAGAGAGAGGAGAGGTGTTGTTATCAAGATGGTCACAATAAGCTAACGAATATTAGACGGAACAAAACCCATCAGTTCAATCTTAATTAACCAAAATTAAAGTGTAGTGAACGCCAAGAATCCAACACCCTCTAAATTACTATATAAGGAAAGGAAAAAACATTTAAGTATTCACTAATCGTGTGTTAACGGAAGGTACGTATAGTTAAGGTAAGGAGAGTACGTAATGGAGAGAGGAAACGGTTGGAGAAGCGGTGGAGCGGAGATAGAGACGAGAGCAGCGTTTGGGTCGGTGAAAGAAGCGGTGGCCTTGTTCGGGGAGAAAGTTTTAGCCGGAGAGATCTATGCAACTAGGCTTAGAGAGGTAACATTGTTCAACATAATTTAACCTTTTACCAAAAAAAAAAACATTGTTCAACATTATAAGTTCATATATACGTGTGTATGTTTGTATATGTAACACATACATAATTTGATTAATTGCCATTGTATATGTACATAAATTGATATATACATTCACGTATAGTTTTTAGTTTTTAACTTTGAGGAATTCCTCAAAACACCNTAATATCAAATTATTGTTCATAAGTATGGAATTTTAAATTTTTGGTTTGGGTTGATTATTTTGCAATTTAGGGTTTAGTATTTATGGGGTAGGGTTGGAGTAGGGTTTAGTGTTTAGAATTTAAAATTTAAAAATTAAAAATTAAAAAAATTATTTTATTTTGGTGGTATTTTTGTCCTAAAAACAAAAATGGTGGTATTTTAGAGAATTCACCTTTTTACTTTGTACATCACATGTATTTGACTGTTTCAGATACGGACGAAGGAAACGATATCAACTCCGAGTCCCCAATCAAGACTACGATCTCTAACACTAGAGCTCGAGCAAACAAAACAAACTCTTACAAGAACCCTACAACTAAACACCATCCTCTCCAACCGAATCAAAACCCTAACACAGGAACTCGAACATGGGAGGAAGGAGATACAACGGCTCAGCAGAACGAGTTCGAGATGCCTAGACAATCCAGAGATTGAGGAACTCAAATTCGTGGAACAGCATCACACGACAATGTGTAAAGATGTTGATGAAGAGGTTGTGACGAGGGACGAGTTGGAGAAGAGGAGACTCGTGACGTTCGCGAGCTCGCC